>BCLG01003922.1:0-42562 GCA_001602295.1 Zoysia matrella
ATTGAACGAGGTGGTAAATTGATCCAAAATCACGTTTTGGCGGGGTAAAATAAACCAAAACATAGTTTAGGGGGTCATTTGGACTTTAGCTATACTTGAGGGGAGTAAATAGGACTTTATCCTTTCTTGAATATGGCACCTCTTCTCGTGATTGAACAAGAATGGGGTAACCTAGCACAAACTAAGAGATCATGTGATTGAACAACTAATCTTAGAATTAGGTGCTTTCCCAAACCAAACCCCTTTACATGGATGAATTTGTGCCCTCTACTTACCCCCTAGTCCATCGCTCGGTAATTCTGAAGAAAACTTTAATTGAAAACACTAACTATTAATATTTCATCAATTGTTTGGGTTTAATTGGGATACCATAATACATAGAGAAATCTTACTTCCACAGCTGAACTATGGGCAATTACAAGGTTGAAATCATATTTGCCGATAAATCATTTTCTTTGTGAAGAACAATGTTTAATTTTTATCCATGCTTCATATGCAGATATGGTGGAACATACATTGACTCTGATATCATTGTACTGAAACCTTTGACATCTCTCCGGAACTCGATCGGTGCAGTCAAACAAGTCTCTGGAAATTACAGTTTCAGTGGTGCTGTGTTAGCATTTGAAAAACAGAGGTAAATCTAGGAATTTTATTCTGGATCATTTAAATTAAATCCCTTCCATCCTTCAATAGGTAGCACACATCACCATCAATTATGTTCATCATTCACGTAAAGAGCAATATGGTTTCTGTTAGTTCAAGTTCTTTTCCTTTTCATTAACATAATTATTTGTAACTAGATGTCAAATGTGAGTCATGTGACCTGTTACATAGTTGATTAAGACTATTGCTAACACATGATTAGAGTTTCTAACTTTGATTCTACTGGTTGCAAGCCCTTTATTGGAGGAATGCCTTAAGGAGTTTTATTCATCATATGATGATACTCTCCTTCAGTGGAATGGTGCTGAACTTATGACAAGAGTTATAAGCAACCTATCCAGCAAAGCATATGAAGGTGGCATAAAGTTGGAGCCATCTGTTACATTTTACCCCATAAGTTCTACTGATATTGAGAGGTATGACGTTTTTACAAATGAGTTTGTCCATGTCAAACAGAAATATAATTTCAAACTAGAATATTCACATTTTGTATTAAACTATTTTATTTCATTTGATATCTTAATATAGATGTCTGTAAAATTTAGTCCTTTAAGTTGTCAGGCATAAGAAATGTATCCATGGGTATTTTCATGATGTCACATTTGCATGGCATATTTTACAAGTTAAAGTTTTTCAATAAAATTTCCCGTAGTCGCACATTTGTTAGGTATGCGTACATTGTAGGAGTAGTGTTTTAATGTAAATGTCTTCTCTTCATATATTTGGTTGATTGGAGATGTGCATACTCATCATGATGTTGTGCCACAGGTACTTCTCAGAGCCAGACAACATGGTCGAGAGAGCACACCATGATGCAGTATTTTCTAGGATTATGAGTGACTCGACAACTTTCCATCTTTGGAACAGCATTACATCTGCGTTGGTGCCTGAAACCAACAGTCTTGTTGAGAGAATCCTTAATAGTCACTGTATCCATTGCCTTGATGTTTTATAGCTGTAGCAGCCCAGGTTCAAAGAAATAGCTTCATTTTGGTTTAGGACACAAAACTCATCCATTAGTGGGTTTCCATGGTATATTGCTGAAATGCATTAGGAAAGCTGTAGCGGGATGATTAGTAGCAGCATTGTAGATATATATATTCTTTTGAACAGGGCCGGTGCTGGAACTACAAATAAGTGAAAACGTGTTGACTTGACTAGCTATTTTAGTAATTGTCCGTAGCAAACCCAGGAATACATAATGCAAAAGGTATATGGAATTGAGGAATTTGATTGCTTTGTTGCACTTCTGCTTTTGCAGTTGTACTGATATCTTTTTTCTTTCAAGAAGGAAATATTAAGATTCATTTATGGCAGGTTATTAGAAAAAGCGTCTGTGAATTTCCCAAAAAATTCAAGAAATCTTGTAAGCTTTTATTTCTTTGCTCTCAACTATATTGAATGGACGGCAACTTGGGAGCAATTATACACTCGATGAGTCGAACGCGTTCAATCCGTACTGCGTGATTACGAAAAGGCGCATCTGAAATCTATAGCTTGAAGCATTGTACTATATAAATTTGATGAAATTTAATAACATAAAATTTACATCTTTAAATTTACTATGAAAAATATTTTTATAATATCTAATTTGTGTGTTAATAAAGATTACCAAGTTTCAAAAATCATTAGTCAAAGAGAAAAACAAAGCACACTCAAACAAACATAGAAATAGATTTTTTTGAGACAGAGGAGCAATTCTTTCGTAGCGCTTCAGAAATTGAAGCTGCCTGTAATAAAATTCCTGCTTTCAGGATTTGTTTGTGTTGTGTCTAGGACTTGTGACAGACAGAAAAATAAAAAGTTGTTGAGATGGCTGAACCAATTAGCATCAGTCTGAACTTCTATTTATTTTTTGAACTAATATATGCTTCATCCGTTCTAATTTATGTGTCATCTTAACCGCTTCAGTTTTGTCAATTTAATTATCATGGTCACTTTTCAATACATATTTTTTTATTCTCAATACATCTATATTTTATCTTCGTTTTCAATGCATTTCACATTTTCACCCTCCTTATTTTTCTTACTCACACCTAGAACGGCAAATAAAAGATGAGAGAGAATAATAAAGGGTAATTTAGTTTATGTAAGCGGCACAGGTCGAGACCTTTTACTACACCTGTCCGTTGTATACCTGACCATGACTTTACCTTTAGACCTGGCATGACCACGTTTCAATTTTGCATCAATGCAATCTGACCGTTATGTTCCACCAAAATATTGCCTTAACATCATTGTATGAAAATCATGCTGAATTTCACCCAGGCTTTGATGTTTTTTTTTCTGTTTTTTCTTTCTTCTATGACAATAAATAGTGACATTATGCAGGTACCATTTATATTTTTTATGACCAATTATAATTCTATAGGCTCCAGATGCCCACCTAGTTAGTGACAATTAAAAGAAAACGGAGGTAGTATGAGTATTATTTTTGTAGGCTGAATTATAGATAGACAAAAGACCTTTATATATCGATGAGGGAGGCTTACATGTTTAATTATTAATTAGAGCGACTGTGTGGAATTCTGAACTTTTATGAATCTGCGTCTAACTTGAAATATTAATAAGTAGTCATATAAATTGAAATCAGCTAGGCTGCGTACTCCCCGCACATTGTTATTGCCGTGTTAATTTATAAAGTTGACTTTGATTATTTATCTTATTCAAAAAATTATTTCAAATATATAAAATTATAAGTTATGAAATAATTTTAATGATAAAGTAAATTATAAAAAATATATGTTCATCAAACTTTTTTAATAAGATGAATAGTAAAAAATGATAGTAGAAGCCAACGGCGACAACAATTTAAGAACGGAAAGAATAATCAAGAGCACATCTCCATGGAGATCATGTATAGGGATCTACAAATTACAACTGTCGATATTTTGAACACCGACACAGTAGAATTTCTCATATACGAAAAGGGATTCGTGCTCTATTCTCACTGATGTGGCCTAGTTTACCGGAGACTTAAGAGGATTATGTTTGCTTCGAGCTGTATCGGAGATGTAATACTCTACATACAGAATTGGGTGTGTGAATTTCTTGATTGTATGAGGATTACAATGAAGCAAGGTTTTTGCTCGATCAAGAACTCCTGTCTCTCTAATTGGTGTGTGTCTATCTGTTGTATTTCATGTTGTCATCTTTATATAGAGGTGTCGGACCAAGGGTTACAACAGTTTGTAGCCTACGAAACTATGCAGCTCTCTGATAGACGGGGCTGCGAGCATATTGAGGTTTATTCTTTGACGGCTTCTGGACGCCAAATCATCTTGTTGTTGTTTTTGTCTTCTCACTCTGTCCAGCGTTAGAGGGGCAAAGCCAGCTTTTTATTTATCGTCGAGTAGACAACACCTGCTACATAGTGTCAAAAAATTTTCGTACTATTAAAGACCTGTCGCTGGAGACGGTTGCTTGACCTAGAGGTTGTACACATAAGGTGGTTGCTCGACCCAAAGGTCGGATAGGTAAGGTAGTTGGTGAGGCATTCTGCCCCTAGAGTCAGATGGGGCCGTACTTTGTAGTTGATTTTGTGGATTGGGCTAGAATCGTATATACTCGGGTACACGATTTCCACAACAATAATACTTTGATTGGGCGACACCATCTCAGAGAATATCTCCCCCCAGCCTGGCGCGCACCGCGTCGCGCCGACGGTGCGCCGCGATCGGCAGGTGAGGGAACAGGATGCTGACGCGGAGCAGCGCACCGACCTCGCCGAACATCTTCTCCCGGACCGCCGGCCCGAACAGGCAGCTGCTGGCGATGAGCGTCACTACTTGCTCTAGCTCCTGCTTCAAATCAACCGTCCCGGACTGTCCCCATCTCGCAAAATGATTCTGCACAGTTTGCACGTAGGAAGGCACGTGAAAAGCACGGTTATGCGAGAACTGGAATTGGGCAACTTCCCCAAGAAAACCTTGACCGGATCACTGCGTGCGTGCCTCGACTTCTTGGACCATGAGGCCAGAGTATGTCCGTAGCTTCACCGGCTTCATGGCATCGCCGAAGAACCGGAACTGCTCTCTCCGAGTGGCGTATCGACGTCGAAGACGACGCCGCGGCCAAACGTGGGGATGGTGAACTGAGAGACCTCGTCCTGGCTGATCTCTGTGTCCAGGCCCTGGTAGAAATGGCTCGACACTTCTGACCCGACCAGGAAGGTCACATTCAGGTGAAACAAGCGCACGGTGAAGACGCTTCCCAGCTTCAGGTAATGGTCTTGGATCAGCTCCAAGGGTCCCTTGGCGACCAACGCCAGAAGTACGCCGAGAAGAGGACTCCTGGAGCCACCGGCGGTGGAGGTGGCAGTTTCGTCGTTGCACTGGACTGCCGTCTTGCAATCTTGGTCGCTAGTGTAGCGACGAAGAAGAGAGCAAATGCCAGCCAAAAGATCATTGCTACGTCCATGTCGAAGCTGTGCAGAGCAAGTACACGAGTTAGAGCGGTTCTTCTCTTTGGTTACGTTTCTTTTAGGGCTCGTTTGGACCCTCATTTTGGAGAAAACCTAATTAACTTGGAGTTTGATATTTTACAACTTTTTTAAGCTCAGTGATAAGTTTATCTTCAATTTATAAGTGAGAGATGGAAATAAATTTTATAGATCGTTATGCTATAATTTTATTACCCAACTTATAACACACTCTTCAACTCACTTCTTTACAATAGAAATGCAAAATATATATTCAATATTCAACTAGATTAACTTAATTAATCTAATGCTTAAATTGCAATTATTAGAATAAATTCAATTCCAAAGATCTAAACAGACCCTTAGATTAATTATTTTATGGGTTTATCGTTCAAAATTATAATGAATCAATGCTTCATGAGATGCCTTTTCTTCTATATTTTTTGCTGTGCTCATACTATTTTTTTTAAATACAATTCTAGATGATTATGTACCCATTCTGTACATGAAAGCTCTGTTTGTGGTGCCGCTCGAGAGTACCATCACGTAACGGGATCTCAGCGTAGTTCATTTCTTTATCGTTAGGATAAGAATTCTGGTTTAAAAATAAACTGAAGTTGTTATCGTAACAACAACAATTTAAGAATAAGATGGAGTATACTTGAGGTAAAAGCCTGAGCAATGCTATGTATGCAAGCACAACGAAAGAGTAGAGAGAGAGAGAGAGAGAGAGAGAGCTCTTACAGCAGATAGAGAGAGATTCAGTTATTTTCGTTGCAGCTAGCCTTTCTCTTGTCCATGGAAGCAGGTAAGAGCAAATGAACAGTAAGATGGGAACCTTGCGCGTTTAGAACGATGAGGGAGATGGAGAACATATTTATAGACGAAACCGTGGAAATGTTGCGAGGTCCCTCGATAATATTCAATAGGCGCAAAAACATTTTTCTCATGTACTCACTATTATAGCCACAAATACTTGCAACTTCCACCGCTAGTTTCATTTATAATAATATTATAATTAAAGTATTCGAGGTGAAATAATGTAGAAATCTAGTGGTCTAGTGGGTTATAAATGCATAGTATTTTATGCCCCAATTGGGACTTTGGGAGATATCCCGGCGGCTGTGTCTCTTCCTAGCGAGTGATTATTTTATATCAAGTGGTCGTGATATTCTTTTATTTTCCCTTCACACCAGTGATACTATTGTACAACAGAGAAAGCTGCTGCTACTTCGTATCATAACTCAGACTGAAATTAAAAAAAATGAAGTATACTAAATTTTAAAAATGGAGTACGGTTGTAGTGGCTTTGGTTCGTTGGCCTATGCCGGTGTTGATTTTCGTGTGCAAAGGTAGAGAAGACAGGGAAGAAAAAGAGAAAAAAAAAGGCCGGTGGCAAATACCTGTAAATATACGAGTTTATCGGAGAGTAGTACGTTTTTGACGAGAAACCAGAAGAATCCATCATAATCTTGGTTTGTAGTAGCAATCTGATTTCTATAAATTGAGGTAAAAACTATCTGTTTAGAGATCCTTCGGTTTCTAGAAACTGGTTTATTAGAAACTAATTGTATTCAAATAGGGCCTAAGAAGTCATGGTTTGATGCTGCATCGCATTTGTTTTGTTGAGAAAAAAAAAAGTTTGTTCATTCCTATAGATATTTTATTATATAATATTCTAGCAAGTCACAAATATATGACGTGTTTTTGGGTTGTCTGCGATGAACATACTCCTTTTGTTTTTTAATTGATGTCGTCATTGACTTTTAAATTCAACTTTGATTATTTGTTTTATTTAAAAATTAATAAATTTTATATATTTTGATATAATTTGATTTATCATTAGAGTTATTTGAATCACAACTTAAAATTTTACATATACAAACAAATATTTTGAATAAGACGAATGATAAAGTTAATTGTAGAAGTCAATGGCGACATCAATTTAAAAACGGAGGGAGTACATAAATTTCAAACCATTAGTATCTTTTGAAACATTGTGATTGAATCTAATGTTAGAATGTTGGTAAACTTTATATATCATAACAGTAACTGAGGTTCAAGTTAGCATGTTAGCAAGTGTACTTAATAACAATTAAGTAGTCGAGTCAGGACGTTGGTAATTGTTGTTATTAAGTAGTCAGAGTCTGAAGGTTGGTTTTTTTTTTTTTTTGCGATATTTACTTCATTTAACCAAAAGGGTTACAATCAGTTTGTAAGCAACGTTGAAGGAGAGTAGGTGGATGAATCCACTCAAAGCTACTTCTATGCTTTTTAGCTTCCTGAGCACATAAGTGTGCAGCCCAATTGGCCTCACGTTTAGTAAAAACAAAGGAAAATGAAGAAAACAGAGACAATCTCTTCAATCTCCTTCAGGATTGTTGCTGCTTCAGACATCAAAAATTTTGCCATTTTACAAATCAACCAACACCTTCGAATCAGTTTCCAGAATTACTTTCACATATGTTTGTTCTGTTAGCATTCGAAGGCCATCCCTACAAGCTTCAGCTTCTGCTATTAGCGCTGAATGGACAGAGGGTTTCCATGCTGCTAATCCTTTTAAGAATGAACCATCTGATTTTCTAAGTACAGCTCCAGTGACCCCGCTTGTTTCTCATGTACAGATAAGGAGGCATCTGTATTCAGCTTGATAATGCCATCAGGTGGCCCACTCCACCCATAAATATGCTGTTTTCGGATTTCATTTTTTGTCAGATGGTTATCTTGACATAACAAAACAGTGGTACCAATCGCCCAAAGGATAGCCTTTCTTACCTGAATCGGATCTTTGCTATGAAGTCTATCATTTCTAGAGCTCCAAAGTGACCACATACACAAGATAATGCAGGTATCCCTTTTAGCACAAAAAGAAGGATCAAGTAAATCTTGTCCATGTTGCCTGGTGGAACAAAGGAATTTTAACACCTGCTATGCTCTTTACTTGCTGCCAGAAAATTTTTGCAAAGGAACATTCTACAAGAACATGATAAGTGGATTCGGAAGTAGCACCAGAAACCTCACAGTTGCTAATTTTCTCCATATGCTTCCTGTGAAGATTAGCTCGGCATGGAATAAAACCATTTATCACACGCCACCAGAATACTCTGACTTTTGGCGGTACACTTAACTTACATAGCCTTTCCCATACTGTATCATGGTGTGCAATTAAGGTACGAGAGAATTCCTTATTAAGGGCTCAAAAAACTCACATCTTCCTTTCTTGGCCCGTTTCATTTTGAAATTCCTTATCAGGACCGAATGAAACTCGTTGTTCCTTCCGTGACCAATTTTTGCTAGTAACCGTGTTATATGGGGGTTGAAATTCCTATTTTACCCCTACTTTATTTTTCAGCATAATAAACTAATGACTATATGTACTTGACTGTAGATGTTAACAGTG
Source organism: Zoysia matrella (assembly GCA_001602295.1). Taxonomy (NCBI): domain Eukaryota; kingdom Viridiplantae; phylum Streptophyta; class Magnoliopsida; order Poales; family Poaceae; genus Zoysia; species Zoysia matrella. Next base: position 8,487 of record BCLG01003922.1, read on the forward strand.
TCAAAATATTGAACACGTCTCAAGTTGCATACAACCATCTTTTTTATTTCCATTTATAATTGATTTTTCTCCCAAAATTAATACCTAGGTACTTTAAAAATTTATTATTTCATCATAATGTTGCCATGCACATATAAAGTCATTACACACTGCAATATGAATGAGAGCAGCATATATATAGATTATGCATTGCATTTTGAATGAGAGCACCACGAGCCTTGTTTCAATCAGAAAAGTGAATAAAAATAGAGAACAAAAGCAATACGAGTAGCAGGAACATGAACAGTACATTTAATTTTAGTTCACAACCAATACAAATAGAGAAGTTCCAGTTCATACACAAATAGAGAAGTTCCAGTTCATACATAAGGTGTACACAAACAATCAATTCGACATATAAAACATAGGAGAAATCAAAGGCTCATCCTTCTTTTGCTTCTTGTACTCATTGCAAGACTATCTGGTTGTCCTATTTTGCTTCTTGTGCACATTGAGGGGCTGTGCAACACAGGTTGATCTATTTGGCCTTTCTTGGCTTTGGTCTTGTTCACTTCTTTCTTCGCTTTGACCTTCTTGTTGGACTTTGCTTTCACAGGTTGAGTTACTTGCGATGGATAGTCAATGGATAGTGCTTCGAGCTGATTTGAGCCACTTCTTGACCTACAAACCAACACATATGACAGAAATCAATACTTATGGCAGTAGCAGTCTAATATGGCAGCACAAATGGGAGCAATTAAAAAAAACTAGGTTCTAGAGAAGTGCCTTTTAGATCCCCCAGAGTTGGAGCCAATATGTTTTCCCTTTTTCTTACTTGAAATCTCTAAGGATTGGCTGTAAGTGTAGATAAGTAATATATTTGTGAGATCTCTATATTTGTTTCAGATTGTCATCCATGAGAACATAAATTTGCAGCAGTAAAAAGATCACAAGTTACCTATGAGATGCGTCAAGAGTGGAATCAACATGTTTTCTCTTGTTTTTAGTGGTTTCCAGTGTTTGACTATTGTGATAAAGAAGAAACTTAGAACAGATCAAGTAATAATAGAACTTTGATACTTTGAATACATCAAGTAATACCATGAGAGCAAGTATAAATTCTAACCTTGATGGAAAAGAAATGGAAGTTGCTTGTGCATCTTCCTGCAGAGGCACAATGGAACTTTGAACAGATTTTATCTTTTTCAACCGCTTCTTTGATGTTCCTCTACAATTGCAATAAGAAAGTTAGTTTGTTTAAGAAATGGAAAAGACATGGAAGTAATATGTTTGTTTAAGAAAACAAGCATTAAAAATAGAGAAAGATTAGACACATTACTTGATAGCTTTCATTACAGCAATGTCTTCCGGTCTACACCTCTTACAATTGTGCCAATGGTGCCCATAGTCCTCACAGATAGAGCACTTGTGCTGGCCTTTTCTCTTTTTATTGTCACAACTGCCTTTAAACTTTTCAATTTTAGACCTACCAGCCACGGTTTTCAATAATGGTGGGTGCATGAAAAATCTATGGTTGGATTTTTGCCATTGTGTTTTGTCAGGCATAGCAAGGATGAACTGATTATATGCAATTCTAAATTTCTCAACAGAGTAATAGTGGTCAACATATTTCTCTATTGGTCCATTGCCTACAAGAACATGTCTTCTCATGAAGGTTGACTACAAACCTAAAGCCAGTACCTCCCATTGCAGTCACTTCAGGCACTTTTGAGCATTCTTTCACTTCCAGGTTCAATTCTCTACTTTTCTCGTTCAATTCCTTGATGATGTGCGGCAAAATCAGGACATCAAGTTTCTTTGATATTTTTCATCTTTGATTCCACTTGGTCATAAGCAATTACCTCAACTTGTCCATTAAATCATCTAATTTAAGGACTTGTGATGCTTAATCTAATTGTTGAAGCACTCCGCAAGGTTGTTAGTCACATAATCAACCTTGGACAATGTTGAGAATTGACTTCTTGTTCATAATTTTTGATGAGGACTCCTTAGATAGTTAGTAGCAGCTGGCTTTGCTTCCTCCATTGCAGCCCAATGTTTCTCAAAAAAAATATGAGTTCCATGAATAAGCTGTTGTCCATAAATGGTCATCAAACATCTTTCCATGATACCTCTTCTTGAAGTTGTTCACCTAATGAAACATACACTCCCTATATTCAGCCCCTTGAAATACTTCACCCACACCTTCCATCACAGCCTGTCCAGCATCAATGCATATAGTTAAGCCCTCTGGTGATCCTATGGCCTGTCTAAGTTGAGTCATGAACCAAATCTAGTTCTCATTAGTTTCTAAATAAAAAACTGACAACAACTGGATACAACCAATTATGTCCATCAACAGTCGAAGCGCTAGCCAACTGCCCCTTGAACTTGACTGTCAAAAATGTGCTATCTATTGCAAGATATGGTCTACATCCACTAAGGAATCCCTCTATGCAAGGTGCCAATGCAAAGAAAAATCTTCTAAATCTGATCTTACCATTAATGGTGTGATGGTCAATAATTACTAAGCTACCAGGGCAGCACCTCTCAATTTCTGCTTTAAACCTATATATATTATCAAAACTGCTATCCCAATCACCATAAAATTCTCTCAATGCAAGCTCCTTACCCATATAAACTCTCTTGTAACGGATATGAACTTTATGGTGCTCTTTAAGCTTCTTTTGCAATTCCTTTGCCCCCAAAGTTGCATCATCTATGAGAAAATCCTTCACCTTCTCACATATCCAATGTTTAGTTGCATTCTTCACCTTCCTTTTCCTTCTTGTACTGGAGCATTCATGCTCACAAGGTTTTTTTACCTGCAACACACATATACAAATTTTAGTTAGTTTAAAAGGAAATAACAAGAATGGATGTACATAACAGTAAGGTAAATGTAGATTCAAGTACCTTCACAGTGCATTCATCTTCAGTGGTAGTTGCATATATCCACCATGGACACTTATCAAGGATATTACTTGAACAATATGCCCTGAACCTCTTCGGTGCACTTTTTGCAATGTTGTACTCAAATTGGTATTTGATTGCATGCTACGACAGAGCCAATCTGAACACCGTCATGCTAGGATAAGTGGAGCCAACAGTCATTAGGGGATCATCTGGATCATATTCGATATTTGGAGCATGATTTTCCTCATTACATGGCACATCCTCATGAACTTCTTCTTCCTCTGATTCTTCAGCATTTTCACTATCATTCCTATCTTTACTACTCTCATCCACATCCTTACTGCCATCCTTCTCTTTATCAGGAGAACAAGGTACCACCTGCAAAGCAGCATTAGGTTGATTCTGTGATGCCATCTCTAAGTACATACTCTTCTCATCAACACCTACATATTCATTCTCTGGCAATAGATTTCTAAGGTAATCATCCTCATCATTCTTTGTGTTGATTTCTGGCTACTCAACAACATCAAACTCTCACTCTTTGATTGGTTCAAATGGATCGGAAGGACCACAATATGTAATGAACAGGAGGATAACCTTTCTCTTACAATGCTTACTAAACATAGCCATCAAATTGATCAGATTTTACTTCAGAAAAGGTTTTTAGACCTTCATCATAGTATTGAACATGTGGTACTTTTAAATACCGTGGAGGATACTTCTCTACCACTAAGTCAACAAAATCTTTAAAATTTGTCAAATCTGAATCCACAACCATCTCAAATATAAAAATATTTCATATCCTGTCTAGCCTTTTTTTGATTACTGACAAGTTTAATTTTCATCAAGAAAGTGGTATTGGGATCTAACCTGTTATTGAATAACAAGCAATAAATCAAAATTTTCGTAGCAGCTTGCAGCAAATGATCTATGAGAATCTTGTTAACAAGGAAAGGAGAGCTAACTCACCCTTGGAGCCATTCAAACACATGTGTTCCCAGCTTCTTCTGCATTGTGGCCAACCTCCCCTGCACCCTGGCCAGCCTCCTCTGCACCGGCGCCCTGGCCAGCCTCTGCGCCGTCGACGCCCAGTTCAGCCTCCCTCGAGCCCTGGCCAACCCCCCTGACGCCCGCGCCCTAGTCCACCTTCCCTGCGCCGGCTCTCTGGCCAACCTCAACCACACCATCGCCCTGTCCGAGTTCGGCCACGCCATCGCCCTGTCCGGCCTCCTCTGCACCCGCGCGCTGGACGCCACTTGCGCCCTGGCCGCTACCCTGCCCAACGCCAAGGCCAGCGGCCGTGGAGACTGAACCCTAGGCCGCGGCGATTGGCACCTGCCACCATGACATGGAGCTCGCGCGCGCGCCGGGCGTTGACCTTCACTCGTGGAGACCGCCCTGGACTAACCGACCCTCCCTTCTCCATGCACCCGCGGCCGCCGGAGGCATGGCTCTCCTGCTTCGGTCCTCTCTCTCTCTCTCTTTCGATCTAGAGTTCGAGTTCGATATGTTCGACTGGTCACGGGAGTCCAGTTCAGATTGGAACAAAAGAAGGGTAGAATGGTCATTTTGCATCGCTGCCAAAGGTGCCTTAACGGAAGAATCTAACGGACTTGACAGAAGGGCCATGAAAGCAACAACAAAATTTCATTCGGTCTTGAAGGAATTTCAAAATAAAAAAGGCCAAAAAAAAGAAGAGGTGAGTTTTTTGGGCCCTTATAAGGAATTCTCTCTTAAGGTATTCCATACTGCAGTGGGATTAAAAATCTTCTTACGTGTCTTTGGAGCAAGTATGAAACAAATCATACAATATGTAGGAATAGACTGTGCTACTGATTTGATTAAAGTTTCCCTGGCAGCACAACTCAATAGTTTTTCATTCCAACGGTTCATGAGATTTTTAACTCTACTTGGGATATGCTCAAAATGATATTTTGTGCTTCTTCCCACTGCAGTAGGGAGACCTAAATACTTTTCCCCAAGAGCTTCAGTGGATATTCCCATAATCAGTTGCATCTCTTCTTTCACTTCTTCATTACAGCCTGGGCTATAAAAGATAGCTGATTTTGAAGTATTCACCATTTGACCTGAACCTTGTTGGTAAGAATTTAGATTATCGGCAAGCCATTGCACAGCTCAAACAATAGATGCGAAATCCATGGTGCTTGGTTATGAATTCTGATGCCCCTTGATAAAGAAGGGTGTCCACTAAATTTGAGCGTAGAAGAAAGGCCTTCAGTACACAAAAGGAATAAGGGAAAATAGGATCTCCTGTCGAATACTTTGTGAAGGTGTCAAGGATTCAGAAAGTTGCCCATTGATACGGATTGAGAATGTTATTACTGACTACACACATTTCATAACAAGTTCCACCCAACGGCTCTGAAAACCCAACTTTAGCGTAATAGCTTGTAGATAGCACCACTCTACTCAATCGTTGACTTTAGCCATGTCAAGTTTAATTGCACAAGCTCCACTCTTACTTTTTGTTTTTTTTTTCAGGAAATGGACACACTCATATGCCACAAGAACATTATCTGTTATGAGCCGGTTTGGAACAAAAGCGTTCTGCTCTTCTGAAATACTCCCTACATTTTTAAATTGATGTCGTTGTTTACTTCTAATATCAACTTTAATCATTTATTTTATTTAAATTTTTTAATAAATATCACATAGTTTGTTATAATTTAATTTATCATTAGAGATATTTGAATCACAACTTAATTTTATGTATTTGAACTAATTTTTTTAATAAGATGAATGATCAAATTTTATATTAAGAAGTGAGTTCAATTTAAAAATGGAGAGAGTTTTTGTAAGAGTACTTTATAGGTAACAATTAATTGACAATCAAGTTTATTGTTTTACATACCTTTCATAACATTAAATTTAAATTTTGTACTGTACTAGCAGTCATGAGTGCGTTGTGTCCGCAGCTTGCCGCCACGCCTCTCTGATACTCCTCCGTGCTCCTGCTACTACCTCCGTTATAAAATATGAGTATTTTTAAGTTTAAATAAAGTTAAATTATTTTAAATTTTTACTAATAAAATTTAAAAAACTACATAATTTTAAATATAAAAATATTTTTTATAAAAATTTATTTCATGATAAATTTAAAAAGTATATTTTTTATATGATAAAATATTATTAATAGTCAAAGTGATAAAAATTTTACTTTGATTAAATCTAAAAAATGCTTATATTTTGAAACAAATGAGTAGGAAGCAAGAAATAAAAACTTGCAATATTCTACCCATCCCACACGTATGTGGCTGTTGATTTCGTTAACGTCTTCGATCGGCCTCAAACCTGGCCATGATTGCTATGTGTTCCTTTCATGTTCGTTGAATGAATTAAGTGGATACAGTTGTTCGGTGAACCGACAGCGTGAGGCGCCAAACCGTTGCCCGATCGTGTCCGGATCCAGGCACCGGACAGCCACGCGCGAGATGCGGAGCAAAAAGATATTGAAACCCCAGTGGTTACGGTGGCTGCACGTTTAATTACCGATAGAGATCAGGGACTTGGCCACAGGAAGGCCAAGTCTCGTTTGTGCACTTCGTCTGTTGGGATCAAAGCACATGAAATGCATGGCTTGTGTTACTATCAAGTCTATCATGGCTGTTGACATTACAACAGCAAGTTACCTCGACTTTCAACTTCAATGTATTAATAATAATAACAACAACCTACCTTTGACCTGCTTTTGCAATTCGAATTTGCCTTTTTCTATCTCTATCAGTTGCGTTTGGATTAGAGCAATCACAACGTAGTTTAAAAGTGGTCTACACAGAATATAAAATTTACTTTCAATACTAGTCTCGATACCCGTGCTAAATCTACGGTATAAGAAAACATATCAACTTAAAAAAATAATATATTAATATTAAAATTTGAATTTTCTCATTCTACATCGTAAATTAGCGGATAGATAGTGATGGTGGAAAGCGATTCGCTGGATGATCTGAAATGAATTTTTTTATTTTCAATAACTTTTTTTTAGATCTCATATATTTGTTTTGAGTAATTGTATTTTGTTAATATATTTTGATTTGCACGGCATCGGAATTATATTAATAAGTTTTCATTGGAATGGAGGGTACTCAGACCTCTTACTACCAAAGAATTACTATCCTTATTACAGGATGTACAACAGTAACTTGAGAAAATACCCGACAAAAAAACAATTTCGATACGCGTAAACAAAGCAGCAATCAGAGCAGACGAACATTAACCCTGCGTTTCAGATCAAAGGGTAATAGAAGGTGCCGAATTCTGGAATGATAAAGGAGACGGTATAAGCTCTAACCAGAAAATAAAAAAAAATTATTTGCACGAGGGAAGAGAGGCGTGAGTCAATTTTTTTATAAAAAAAAACTTAGGTTCTTTTTGAAACAAAAGAATTTTTTTCTGATTCCTATATTTTTTGTAAAATTAAATTGATTTCTGTGAGATATTTTAAAAATCCTGCGTTCCAGGCCTTAGAAGACAGAGAGGCGTGACCACGTGAGTCCAGTGCTGGTTGTGAGATCCCGGTGTGATAAACCGTAAGATTTGAGTGAAGCATATGAGAGGTGATATGGTCCCTTGGATTTATAAGAAGCAATATTTTGTATGTATTTTATTGTGTACACTATGTTTAATCTTTCTTAGTGGAAATAATTTGTTGGGTGTACTTAAGAAAGAACTAACTGTATATTTTTAAAAGTGTAGAGATAAAAATAGAGATAGTGAATAGAAGAGATAACAACATCTCGACGGGAGAAAACTCACGATGCATGGCACGTTTTTAGCATGATTAGATTTATCTAGTAATCACAAACTTCTTTTGGTGGAAAATATTAACTTAGAAATAATATATTAATATTAAAATGATCTTTTTTGTTTTTCAATAATTTTTTTATTTTATATATTTATTCTGGATAGTTTATGTGGATTTAAGATTAAGGAGATCTAGAAAAGATAAAAGGTATCTGTGAAGAGATTTTATTCGTCAGATTTGTAAGAAAGAATAATTTTGAGTGTATTTTTTGTATACATGTAATCTAATCTATCTTTATTGAGAAAATTTTATTTTGTGTGCGTAGAAAAAAAAACTGTGCTTTTTAAAAACTAGATAGAGACAGAGAAGAGATAAAAGATAGAGATTTGAGCTGGTTCTATCTTAGTCGCCACTGGATGTCTCTGCTAGTATGCCTCTGCCTGTGATGCAGACTTAGTCCTGCAAAAATTATACAAAAATAAATTAAATTTTATATACAGAAAACATAGAATTTGAGAATTTTTACCGCAACTCGGCCTTAGGCTGCGTTTGGCAAGACCAATCGATTCAGATTCAGTCGTGAATCAGTCGAAACGCTATCAAACTATGAAATCGTGAATGTTTCACCCTTGAAACAGATCGAAGCGATTCGTTTTTTGCACTACGAGCTTGGAACGCCCAAAACCAGGTTTCGTCTGTGAATCGGCTAGCAATTTCATGTCTCTCTCGTATGGTAAAGTTTTCAAAAATATGAATATCTTTCTACTTGCTTTTTGAATCTGAATAACTAAAATTTATTAAACGGTTTTTGAAGTGATTTTATTTTTGATTAAAAACATTTTTATACTAAAACTTAAACATTTATAAGATTTTTCAGAAAATCAGAAGTATAGCAAAAGCACCCTTTAACATCTGCGAGTTGCTTGCGTTCCGGTGACAGGCCCTTTTCCCTGACTCTGGCCCCACTTTCTTGACACAGTCGCGCCACCTCGCACGAAAGGTGAGTCCAGTGAAGAAGATAGATAGCAGCCCGTTACATACCCGATGTGTATGTAGGCCCACAAGAAATCTATCTCCCGATAGGGTATGGGCCATAAATCTTTCACGGTCTTATTACGGGCCTGCATGACATGCTAATCACACTTCTTTTGTTTATTTTTCTCAGATATACAAGTGAACAGAGCAGTTTTTTTGTCTGAATAAAAGAGAACAATAAAGTACTAGTAATATAGTCTTAATGTATGTGCTAATGCTACAGTCTAAAGAAAAATATTAACTTAACAAATAATATATTAATATTAAAATATGTATGGATATTATACTCCGATTATCTACGAATCATCTTCTGCAGCACGGTCCACTTGCAGCCCATGATCTTTCAACGGCCTACCAAAAACTTCAAAAAGCGATCCGACCGCAACGGTCGGAAAGCCTCATCAAAGCTCGAAACTGAGGCGGGTGTAATCACCCCGACCCTCAGAGGTCGAGACCCGAGCTATCGGGACGCTAGCGGTCGGGACTCGCCCGCCAACCGCCACGAAGCAATTACTGCTCCAACAATTATGCCGATTCAAACTTCCTAACAACGTACAGTCCCGCAGAGAAGATAGGCATTCTGAAAGATTCTGCAACTACCTGGCTAGACGAGAAACAACTCACCAGACGATAAAGCTGAACTGCAAAGCAACCTTGTTTCCTCTTAGTGAACAAAGGTACGAACGGAAGGCGCCGATCGTCTGCCCCGAACGCCAGAGAGCATGATTCACTGAAGACCGTGGCCCCACCTGTCAAAGGGTCATCTGTTTCTGTAGGCGACAAGATGCTCAATCTATAGTCCAGTCACCTCTACCATGGTTCGATCAAGACAAACTCATGTTTGACCCTATAAAAGGGGTACCTGGGTAGCTAGAGAAAAAAAATACGAACAGAAGAAAAGATACACATCACTACTTGTAAACCACCCTCACCACATGAGCTTAGAACTCTCCGATCCGTCTAGAGCCCTACCGCATTGTACTTTCGTGTTTTTGAGATTCATACGATCGATCTTTTGTCCCTGGACATAGAGTATTACGCCTCGAGGCGGCCTGAACCAGGTTAACCTTTGAGTCTCGTTTGTAGACTAGGCCATTCGATTTCGAAAACGCACAATCTCCTGTCCGATCGTATAAATTTACTGTGCCAGTGTACGAAACACCGACAAAATGTATTTGTTTTGTTTTTCAACAACTTTTTTTGATCTCACATATTTGTTTCGGGTAGTTGTATTTTGTTAACAATGGTCCGTGTGAGCCTATGACCTAAGAGATCCGGAAGAGCTTATTCATTAGATTTATAAGGGGTGTCTGTGAAGAAATTCCATCTGTCAAATTTGTAAGAAATAATAACTCTGTGGGCATTTTTGATGTGCATATAGTCTAACTTATCTCTATTAGTGATATTTAACGGTGTGTACATAGAAAAGAAAAAAAAAGTGATTTTTAAGTAGTAGAGATCAGTAAATATTGTGGAGGTAATATGTACGCAGTGCATAACAAAACTACCCATAAGCGCATGGACTACCTATAAGAATAAAAAAATATTTTTCTTCGACTGTTGCATTATGGCACAAGATTTAACAAACAATGTGAACTATTTTTTGGTGTTCCCTTGGGCATCCATAACGTGTTGCTAAAGTGAGCCATAATTAGAAATAAAATACTTCTTAAAATCTATCATATACATTATTCAATTTTTTTTATAAGTATCATATATATATTTGTTATAATTTAATTTATCATTAGAGTCATTTGAATCAAAACTTTGAATTTTACATGCTTGAACAGATTTTTTGAATAAGATAAATAGTTAAAGTTGATATTAAAAGTCAATGATAACATCAATTTAAGAATTGAGAGAGTACAATACTAGCATGGAACTTCTATTTATTTCTGAACTAACATAGTACTCTCACTGTCCCAATTTGTTTGTCATCTTAACCTTTTCAGTTTTACTAATTTAATTGTCATTCTTGTTTTTCAGTACACATTTTTTGATTTTTAATATATCTCTATTTTATCACTCTCCTCTTTATTTTCAGTATATTCTATCTTTTTTACTCTCTTTATTTTTTTGTGCCCACACGCAGATTGACAAGTAAAAGGTGACAGAGAAAATAATAAGATTAATTTAGTTTATGAAAGCAGCATAGGTCGAGACCTTTTACCACACCTATCCGATGGCCCTCTCTTGTACCTGACCATGACCTCACCTTTGGGACCTGGCATGGATGCATCAATGCAACCTGACTGTTGTGATCCACCAAAATATCGCCATTACAGCATGGAATGAAAATCATGCTGAATTTACCCAGGTTTTGATGTTTTAATCTTTCTTCTATGACCCTAAATAGTGACATTATGCAAGTACCATTTATATTTTCTATGAACAATTATAATTCTATAGACTCCATGCATGTGCCCACCAATTTTTAGTGACAATTAAAAGTAAACGAAGGTACTACATACTAGTATTACTTTTGTAGGCTATATTATAGATAGATGAAAGACCTTTACATGTCGATAAGGGAGGCTTAAATGTTTAATTATTAATTAGAGCGACTGTGCGGAATTCTGATATTTTATGAATCTGCGTCTATCTTGAAATAATAACAAATAGGCATATTGAAATCAGCTAGGCGGCGTAATGAGGAGCACATCTCATGGAGATCAAGTGTGGGGACCCACAAATTACAATAATACTTGATTGGATTACAATGGCTAGGATACAATTCCATTATCTAAAAGAACATCCTAGATATGATTTGAACAGCCTGCATCTAAACAATTATATAATTCTCCATCCGTTCTAAAATATAAGCATTTTTAGATTTAGTCAAAGTCAAACTTTAATCATTTTGATCACTAATAATGTATAAATACTAATATCTCATCATATAAAATTATATATTTTGAATTCATCGTGAAATAAGCTTTCATAAAAATTATATTTTTATATTATAAATTATGTAATTTTTTAGATATTATTAGTAGAAGTTATTTTTTTTACTTTATTCAAACTTAAAAATGTTTATATTTTGAAACGAAGGTATAGTAGATGGTATTCATATGTGGGAATTTGATCAGCCAGCATCTACACAATTATAATACTTTGATTGGACGCTAATGGCCAGGATACAATTCCGTTCTCTAAAAGAACATCATAGCTATGATTTGATCAGCCAGCATCTACACAATTATACTACTACAATAGAACACGTGCAACCCGTGCTGCGGGACTAGGAGAAGGCATATTTGAAGTCTAGTAGCTTGAAGCATTGTAATTCTTTCATAACGCTTCGGGATTTGAAGCTGCCTGTAATGGAATTCCTGCTCTCCTAATCGGAGGAGGTCTAATTTATGTCCAATGGTCGTCTCTTGTACCTGACCATGACCTTCCCCTTCGGCCCTGGCATGACCACGTACCAATCCGTCTGTGGGAAAGGTGACACCAGTTCCAGTTCAAAGTTCCTCAGCAAGTGGCTCCATATCACCTTCACCTGCATGTACGCGAACGCCTCGCCGACGCACGCGTGCCGGCCGCCGCCGAACGCCGTGTAAGCAAACGCGCCGCCGGCCCTGTCCTCCGCCCTCCCGGGGCCGAACCTGTCCGGGTCGTACTTGTCCGGTTCCTCGTAGACGTCCGGCAGCCTGTTGTGTATGACTAACGGACTAGCCACCGCGTGGCCCTTGGGGACCTGGTAGTGGCGACCGTCCCTCGTGCGTACGGCGAAGCTCTGCCGCGCGTAGCGGAACAGCATCAGCGCCGCCGGGTGGAGCCGGAGGGTCTCCTTGACGCAGCGGTGCAGGACGTCCATCTCCTGGAGGACATCGTAGTCGATCCGGGCGCCGTGCCGCGCGACGATGCGCTCCTGCTCGTCCACGGTGGCGCGCAGGTGCTTGGTGTGCGTGAGGAGGCGCGCCTCGGTCCACGTGCCGGTTCGGGAGCTCGTGTGCTGCCCCGCGAACAGCGACGAGACGAGCATACCGGTTACCTCCGTCTCCGTAGTGCCGCGGCCGTCCTTGTAGCGGGAGTCGATCAGACACTGCAGCATATCGTCGGCGGCGTCGGCGCTGGAGCAGCTCTTGCGTGACCTGACGATCTCAGAGAATATCTCGCCCAGCCTGGCGCGCGCCGCGTCGCGCCGACGGTGCGCCGCGATCGGCAAGTGAGGGAACAGGATGGTGACGAGGCGCATGCCGTCGTTGAGCTCGCGGAGCAGCGCACCGACCTCGCCGAACATCTTATCCCGGACTGCCGGCCCGAACAGGCACCTGCTGGTGATGAGCGTCACGACATGCTCTAGCTCTTGCTTCAAATCAACCGTCCCGGACTGTCCCCATCTCGCAAAATGATTCTGCACAGTTTGCACGTGGGAAGGCACGTGAAAAGCATGGTTATGCGGGAACTGGATCTGGGCAACTTTCCCAAGAAACCTTGACCGGATCACTGCGTACCTCGACTTCATGGACCATGAGGTCAACGTATGTCCGCAGCTTCACCGGCTTCATGGCGTCGCCGAAGAACCGGAACTGCTCTCGCCGAGTGGCGTAATCGACGTCGAAGGCGACGCCGCGGCCAAACGTGGGGATGGTGAACCGAGAGACCTCGTCCTGGCTGATCTCCGAGTCCAGGCCCTGGTAGAAATGGCTCGACACTTCTGACCCGACCAGGAAGGTCACATTCAGGTGAAACAAGCGCACGGCGAAGACGCTTCCCAGCTTCATGTAATGGTCTCGGATCAGCTCCAAGGGTCCCTTGGCGAGCAACGCCGGAAGCACGCCGAGAAGAGGGACTCCTGAAGCCACCGGCGGTGGAGGTGGCAGTTTCGTCGTTGAACCGGACTGCTGTCTTGCAATCTTGGTCGCTAGTGTAGCGACGAAGAAGAGAGCAAAGGCCAGCCAAAAGATCATTGCTACGTCCATGTCGGAGCTGTGCAAAGCAAGTACGTGTTCAAGCTCTTCTCTTTTTTTACGTTTCTCCTAGATTAATTTTTTTATGGGTTTATCCTTTAAAATTATAATGAATCAATGCTTCATGAGATGCCTTTTCTTCGATATTTTTTGTTGTGCTCATACTATTTTTTAAAAAAATAATTACGGTTCTAGATGATTGTGTGCCTGTTCTGTATACATGAAAGCTCTGTTTGTAGTGCCACTCAAGAGTAGGTACCATAACGTAACGGGATCTTAGCGTAGCTCATTTCTCTATCGTTAGGATAATAATTATAGTTTAAAAATAAACTAAAATCATTATCTTAACAACAACAGTTTAAGAATAGATTGAGTATATGTGAGGTAAAAACCTGAACAATACCATGTATGCAAGCACAACGAAAGGAGTAAAGTGTAATACCATGCTGTGAGAATTGTGAGAGAGAGAGAGAGAGAGAGAGAGATCTTACAGCAGATAGAGAGAGATTCAGTTATTTTCGTTGCAGGTAGCCTTTCTCTTGTCGATGGAAGCAGGTAAGAGCAAATGAACACTAAGATGGGAACCTTGCTCGGTTTAGAACGATGAGGGAGACGGGGAACATATTTATAGACGAAACCGTGGAAATGTTGCGAGGTCCCTCGATAATATTCAATTAGCGCGAAAACATTTTTCTCATGTACTCACTATTATAGCCACAAATACTTGCAACTTCCACCGCTAGTTTCATTTATAATAATATTATTATTAAAGTATTCGAGGTGAAATAATGTAGAAAATGTGTGTTTCGGAGACGCCCTACTGTCTAGCGGCCTAGTGGGTTATAAATGCTAGTATTGCATGCCCCAATTGGGAAAGATCCCGGCGGCTCCGTTTCTTCCTAGCGCGTCCAATGTAGCTTCTGTCGAGATCATGTATTTCGGGTACCTGACATCGCGCTCCAACGTAAAAAAGTTGGGGGTCAGGCGACACATGTTTTGACCCCCCAGCGGTGACCTACGGCGACTATGTCTTGACCGCGTGAAGGGACGAAGACCTCGGCCTCCGGAGATCGACCCTTAGGGAGCGACCCCTATGAGATAGGTACCGTGTTATGGTACATTTACTCTGATGATCAGCTGACATCTATCCCGACGGGACAGAACGGGACGAGATGCACCACAACAACACTTCGGCAGAAAGTCGCGATGACTGTGAGACACAACGCGACAGCACTGTAGCCGGCACAGTGGCGCCGGACGAACATCATTGTATCCGCCGCTGCGCACCACGCGACGGGTCACGACCACGCCTGGACAGAACGAAATGATGGCGACGACGACGGTAAAGCCCATCTGTCAGCGAGACGGCAAGATCGTGTAGGACCCATTACTTGTAACCTGAGAGCCCTCTCCTATACAAAGGGAGACTCAAGAGCGATAGAGACAACGGTCGAACATCCCCACAAGCAACAGTCACAAACACACGAAAGACAAAAACGAGCTCTATTAGAGCTCAGGAATCCTTGCGTCCTCCCGAGCAAACACCCCCATTCGCCCACGTCTCGGGTCCTCTCGCAAAAAGAGGATCTCGTCTTGTAACATTGTCTTTAAGATATCCACTCTCTAGACGTAAGGTATTACGCCGCTTGAAATGGCTCGAATCAGATAAAAAATTCTCCGAATCTTCCTCAGACTGGGCCATACAGAGTCCGAAAACACACCACCCCCATGATCGTATATTCACTGTATCGAATGTCAGAACACCGATATTGGAACCGGCGCGGTTTTCTAATCCCAGCGAAACTGCTCCCAGGGTTGTTAAAGGCCCATATTGGAACCAGCGCGGTTTAAAACTAGTTTCTATAAACTAAGTTTAGAAAGAAAAAACTAAGCAGTGGTGCTTGAAAGACAGTTTATAGAAAGTGATTTTCAGTTCGGTTTCTTGTCTAACGATATATTTGTCCATCCTTTATTTCAATTCAAATTTACTTTTTACGTTGATTATTTTACGTCAAGTGGTCGTGATATGCTTTTATTTTCCCTTCACACCAGTGATGCTACTACTGAAAGTTGCTGCTATTTGGCGTCATAACTAGTTGCTGCTATTTGGCGTCATAACTCATACTGAAATTAAAAAAATGAAGTATACCAAAATTTAAAAATGGAGAACGGTTGTGGCGGCTTTGGTTGGTTGGCCTATGCCGGTGTTGATTTTCGTGTGCAAAGGTAGAGAAGACAGGGAAAAACAAAAAAAAAGAAAAGGCCGGTGGCAAATATCTATAAATTTATGAGTTTATTGGAGAGTAGTACAGTTTTGACAAAAGAAACCAGAAGAATCGATCATAATCTTGGTTTATAAGTAGAAATCTGCTGATTTCTATAAACTGACACTGCTACAAAAACCATTTCTGCCGGTGGTTTTAAACATATTTCGGTTCCACTACAATTAGTGAGTCTGTAAAAATCACGATTTATACACACGTTTAAATAAATCGCCTGCACTAATAATATCAGTGCAGCGGTCAAGTTAAGACCACCGTCTACACTAATAATATCAGTGCAAGCGGTCAAGTTAAGACCACCGCCTATACTAGTAATATCAATACAGGCTACACGTTATGTCCACTGCGGGCATAAATGGTTTTCAAGAATAAAAAAAAACAAGCCTATCGTAGACGATGCGCTGCCACCCGCCTGCCACGACGTCCTCTATGACTATGCGCGTCGGGGTCTTCTGTGAGATCTATCAAAGATAGGAAAATAAGAAGGAAAAGAAATAAAACGAATGGTTATTAAAAGTATTTTAAGCTTACCACGACGTCCTCTGTGCCTAGATCTGCACGTTATTAAAAGTATTTTAAGTTTGACTTGTTTATTTTTATATTTTCATAAATTTTTTGAATAAAACGAATAATCGATTTTAAAAAATTAAAAAAAGCCACTTATTTTGAGACGAATGGAACGAAGTGAGTAACAATTAAGTAGTTGTTGGTAATTGTAAGAGTACTTTATAACAATTAATTGACAGTCAAGTTTACTGTTTTACATATCTTTCATAACATTAAATTTGGTACTAGCAGCCATGATGAGTGCGTCGTGTCCGCAGCATGCCGCCGCGCATCCCTGATACTCCTCCGTACTCCTACCAGAAAGCAAGAAATAAAAACGTGGCAACATTCTGCTCATCCGGTACGTATGAGGCTGTTGATTTCCTTAACGTCTTCGATCGGCCTCAAACCTGGCCATGATTGCAATTTGTTCCTTTCGTGTTCGTTGCATGAATTTAAAGTGGATACAGATGTTCGGTGAATCGACAGCGTGAATCGCCAAACCGTTGCCGATCGTACGTGTCCGGATCCAGGCACCGGACAGCCGGATTAGGGACTTGGCCACAGGAAGGCCAAGTCTCGTTTGTTCACTTCGTCTGTTGGGATCAAAGCACATGAAATGCATGGTTTGTGACTTCGTGTTGCTATCATGCTGTTGACAGAACAACATTATGTTACCTTGACTTTCAACTTCAATATACTCCTTCCCTCTCAAAGTGTTTTTTTTTTTTACCTTTTGATATTATGTTTGACTCTTCATCTTATTTAAAAAATATGCAAATATAAAAAAAAATAAGTTAAAATATATTTAATAATAAAGCAACTCACAATAAAATAAATAATATTCTCAAAAGAAATAAATACGATGAATAGTCAAACATAATTTTTAAAAGTCAAAAGACAATTGTGACGATGCTTTTCCTTTCAACAGTGGATGTTCATCTCGCATTAAAAAAATCTAGCTATGTGGTTCCAAAACTTGTACAAGTATATATAAAAGTAGTGTTTGCTTTGTTAGCAACATAACACCCCCCCCCCCCCAACCCCCCGCGTCTGTTTCTAAAACAAAACCGGAGTTTTCATTTCCAACTCATTTCCCAACCAACTCAGACAAATAATGGAAATGCTATCTAACCCCCCTTATTTCTCTAATGCACCCACCATTATAGGAATCCAAACGCCACCCAAAACTCTGGGACGAATGAATCCAGCTGATCTGATCAAAGTTACGAGGAAATGAGGAATTCAGCTCCCAAGTCTAGATATGTGCTTCTTAACAACCCAGTAGTTCCAGCAGAATTACATTCCGAGCTGTGTAGATGGGTCCTGGTCCCGTCTATTCGCTTTTATGTAAAGACCTTTTTACAAAAAAATAAAAAATAAAAAAGCCCTAAAAATGAAAATAGAAACGCAATAACCCAGAATGAATTTCTGCATCAGGTATCACTATCCTAAATAAAAATATGTGAAACTGTATCACATTGTTGGCAAAAGGGAAAAATACAGCTTACATACAAAAATTAACACAGCCTTCTACCAAGGCCAGACAACAAAGTGTTGCTCCTTTATATTCACTGATATCTACGGAAAATTGAGTTGTTGTGGTAGTCAGTGATTTAGTAATAACAGGAAGGATCCTTGATGCACAAGCACGGCAACCTCAAAATTTTAAGCGATATAATCAATCCGAAGTGGCCATAAATCTGCATTTCCTCCATAGGGTGATAATCTATATCTCATTTACCTACCAGTGGAAGCCTCAGTTGGATTTGTTGAACAGATGCACGAGCAATCTGTTGCATTGTCACCTCTTTCAACCATGCGCTTGTTGCGGTTAGTCAACAACTTAATCAATGGTGCTTTTAGTGAAACTTGGCGCCATATCTCATTCACAGGTCCATTGGGATCTTCATACAGAAAGTAATGTTTAACCTGAAAGAGTCATTCAAAATGAATAACATGAGCTAATTATCAAAGGATAAGCATATTGAGAATGGATATGCATAGCATCAAGCAATTGATGCTTAAAACAACATTGAACAAGGCTAAGAATCAACTAGACTACAGAGTTACAAGCTGATAGGATCAGCTGGAAGCATGGAGTCATCCTACCCTCTTTGCTCTATGAAATCTTATTAGAAAATTAGAGCGAACTGAATATTACTGTAATTGGAAGTATAGCCAGTATTACTAACCTGTCAATCACAAAGCTAGAGTTTCTTGTTCAGTTCTATAAGGATAATAATATATGGGACAATGGTGTTTCAGCCATAATTTGAAGTCTAATTGTGATTCAGCCATTGATTTTCAGATTTTGCGATTTAGCCATCACTTTTTGAAATCTAACCTCAATTGTATCACAAGTCCATTAAGTGACACTAACTGTGATAACTTTTTGTGTGAAAAGACAAGATTATCTAACTGGTGTTTTGCCAACTTATGTGATTGATGAGACTCATTTAATTTTCCTCAAAATTTTTACACCAATCTTATATTATATATATTTCACCATGATGTATATGTATAATTTAAATATCTTTGTCCCCGCTAAAAGAACATTATTGTGATTAAGAAATATGATGCTGCAGCCAAGAAGAATGAATGGAATAACTGGAGAAACCATATTTAGCTCAGGAAAAAGCATCTTCAGAAAGATTTATTTAGTAGAATAGTATGTATATTATAAATGCATACAGCAGCAACTGGGATTGCACTGACCTTTTTTATTTCCCTCTGGTACTCCAGAATCCTCTCTGCACTGATTTCTCGAAGAAAAGAAGTTAAGAATCCAGGTTGTACAGCCTTGCTTGTCTCAACAAATATTGATATGTTACTGTAGTCTATAACATCCTCAAATGGCAGTTCAATATAATCACTAACTATAACAGGGACACACAAACTAACAATTGCATCAAACAATCTGCATGCAGATGGAGTATCTCCAGCTGGGTGAAGGCAAAATTTCGATGAGTGCATCCCTCGTGTAGCTGCACGCCGACTCTCCCTCGATTGAGTTCCATGTTTTATGATTACATCTTCCTCATTCTCAAGAATTTGAAAAAGTGCATCACGGACCTTCCCACCCTACATTATCAGAACAACCAACTATAGCATAAGAATTTGACATTGCATGAACAAAGCATAGTATGAAAAGCAAAATAGTGAACATAACACCAGTCACTTGAAGGGTAAGTGAAGGACAACAACACACCTTCAAAAAAAATGAAGACGACCAACTGCATAGGAAATGCAACTAAAAAGAAAAGGAGGGAGTGATATTTTTTCCTTGCTAGTTTCATTACCTGAATGCAAGCAAACTATAAGGTCGATGCTATTATGCTAGTAATTATATACTAAACAGAGAAGGTGCTACACTTCCATTCTCTATAGCATTATCCAATATGAATCATTTAAATGCAGCCACACTTCAAATGTGTAATAGCACTGATCCAGTTCTAATCAATTCACTGCATTTGTTTCAAGATTCCTGAGCTCACCTCTTTGCGGTATCGATTACCCATGAAGAACAGCAGTGAGGGCCGTCCCTCAACCCCAACATCACCCTTGAAGGCGTTGATGCGGTGTGAATAGGGCAGGATAACATCCTTGACTAGGGATGCCTGGTCACCACGCAACCGGCCGAAGTCAGAAACCAGAAGTACAGCATTGCTAATCCGATCCACCACTCTGTATAGCGCGTTGGGATCCTGGCAGATGAACACGTGGTCCCTTCCCCTGTGCCTCCGCCAGTACGGCTGACGCTCCAGCCATTCAAGCAGCTCCTCTTGCATTGCCTCGTCGTTGTACGGTGCAGCCGCCCCGGATGCGTTTGCGGCCGCCGGGGGACGGATAGGATTGACGACGAGGCTGAGGGAGGAGAAGAAGGGCACATAAAAGAGATCAGCGTCGCGCGGGTCGTCCACGCGGGCCCCGGGGCGGTCGCGCGGCCCGCGGCGGAGCAGGTCCTTGAAGAGCCACCACTCCGCGGAGTGCTGGTGCCCCGGGTACCGCAGCTGGTCGTCGGGCAGCACGGCGGCCGTGTCTGCCGACCCCGAGGGGACACGCGCTGCCATGTAGCTGCGTACAACGCCGTATGTGAACTTGGCCGGCAGGTCGTACATGTAGATCTTGACGGGGGGCGGAGGGCTGGCGGACGCGGGGGCGGAAGAGTCAGAATTAGAACTGGAGATGAAGGAGCGGGAGAGGCGGGACGCGGAGTGGGAGGCCGGGGAGAGGAGGAGGAAGAGTAGGGCGAGCGTGAGGGCGAGGAGGAGGAGAAGGGTAGGGGATGGGCGGCGCCACGGCATGGCGCGCGCGGCGAGGGCTAGGAGGGATCTGGGGGCGAGGAGGTGCAAGCGGGGAGGCGGCGGCGACAGCGGTGGCGAGGGCACGAGGATCGGGGACGGTCGCGGCTTGCGCGGCGGCCTTCCGCGCTCCCACATGTGGCCGACCGCGCGGTGGAGCAGGCGGCCTGGCGGCGGAGCAAGGGAGGCGGAAGTGAGGCGAGGCGGGACGGCGGCTCGGCAATTGCGGGAGAGTACGACGCAACTCTGTCTGTGGATCCCACCGGTCGGTGTCTCCGTATCTTTTGTTCTTGTTTACCCACTTGATTTGATTTTCGCATTTTTGTGCAAATGCAGAAAATGATAAGTATACATTTGCATACATTTTAAAACTTGTTTGAACATACTCTATCCATTTTTAAATTGATGTCGCCGTTGACTTTTATCATCAACTTTGATCATTCATCTTATTCAAAAAATTTGCTCGGATATGTAAAATTTTAAGTTGTGATTCAAATAACTCTAATGATAAATCAAATTATATCAAACTATATGAAATTTGTCAAAAAAAATAGATAAAATAAATGGTTAAAGTTCAATTTAAAAGTCAACGATGACATTAATTAAAAAACAGAAATAATACATTTTATTATTTCTAAGATGTGATCTTTTCTCTCTTCGTTAAATCTCATCTTACTGCCTAATAAGGTGGGAAATTGATGAAGTGTAGTAATTTTCAACAAGAAGCACCGCAAATCCCTCAAATCCTCAATGGATGTCGTGATCAAATATGGAACGGAGAGAGTACCACATTATAAACTAATTAAAATCTAAAATCTAAAAAATTCTTTCTAATTTAAAATAAACATTATTGACTTTTAGGATCAACGATTATTTATCCATCAAAGCCGATGTGACGTCACCCCACACACAGGGCGGCGTGACTGGAGCACGCCGTTGAACTTTTGAAGCGGTCGTCGTCCCCGCCTCGCCTCTCGATCGGCGATCGACGGCCCCGTTCGATCGAGAGCGGAGAGCCGGCCGGGTCGCCGGTGCCCAAAATACACCACCGCTCCTGCGGACAAATCAACTCGCGAAGATTCATACCTGGTGCTAGTACTCCTGCTGTGCGCGCGCCGTCGGCCGGTTGCTTGGGCGACGCGGAGGAGGCGGAGGAGGAGATCTCGTTGGTTTGTGATTTCCCTCTCTCCCAGTCCCCGTTTGAAAAATCTGGGCTCCCGCGGAAAAATGAGTGAGGCGCTAGCGCGGGGAGACCTATATAAGCTTGGGCACACATGCTATCCGCAGCAATGCACCATCCGCAGAGCGGTAGCTATAGAGACGAGAAGCTGTTGGTGGCGTAGCTGCTTCGTTTCGTGCATTCAGCTAGCTAGCTCAGCTAACAAGCAGCCTTGCTGCCACCATCTCGATCGAAACCTACAAGGTCGATCGTGCGATCTCGCGGCTGCTAGCTGCAGCATTCTGGGAAGCTAGTAGTAGTACGTCGTCAATGGCGTCTGCGGGGATCGCACGCAGGTTGTCCACAAGCCGGTCCATTGCCTCGCGGCTGGACGCGTCGGCGGAGGCGGCAGCGGTGGCCACAGACGGGATGAGTAAGTTGCCCACCATGACGCCGCGGCGGGTTGAGTACGACTACGACGAGGAGGAGGCGGCCGGTGTACCTCGGCGGAAGAGGTACGACGTGTTCATCAACCACCGCGGGGTGGACACCAAGCACACGGTGGCGCGTCTGCTCTACGACCGGCTGGAGCGGGTCAGCGGAGGCCGCGTCCGCTCGTTCCTGGACAACATGTCCATGCGCCCGGGCGACCGCCTGGAGGAGCGCATCGACGATGCCGTCCGCGACTGCGGCGTCGCCGTGGCCATCTTCTCCAAGCGCTACTGCGACTCCGAGTTCTGCCTCCACGAGCTCGCCATGCTCGTCGAGGCGCGGAAGATCATCATTCCCATCTTCTATGACATCAAGCCGTCCGAGCTCGTCCTGCCTCAGGCCGTCGTCGAGTCCAAGGAGCACCTCCCCCGTGACATCGAGCGGTTCCGGTTCGCGCTCCGGCAGGCCAAGTACACCGTCGGCCTCACCTACGACCCCGCCACAGGGTATGCGTGCGTTACGCGCCATTATTGGAATTATTATCTGCATGCATGCATGGTTACCTGCGTTGATGGACCAGGAACTGACAGAGATTTGGCTTCGACATGCGTGCAGGGACTTGGCCGAGCTGGTATCAAAGGCGGCCGACGCGGTGATGGAGAGGATTGGAGAAATGGAGAAGAGCGTGCAGCCGAGGCAGCCAACGATCCTGTCCAGGCTCTGATTTTGAACGGAACAACGATTACTATTCAAACTTTCAAAACCCGCAGCTGGTGCCACCAGCTCGTGTGGTGCATATTTTACCCCTAATTCATTCTGAGAGGAGAAGAATTATTTTGTTCACTTCTCTTTTTTAAAATCAAGTTTATAAATTAATCTACCCCTATAGGTAGCATGAATAAGCTGTAGTAAGACTTACAATACGATAGTCCACTCGAATACGCAGTTTTGAAAATAATTAATAAGCTTGTACATGTAAAATATAATAAGTTTTGTTAATGATATTTTTTTCCACCGTCAGCCAATGAAAGGTGTGACTCCTTGCATGGCGATGTTGGATTCAAACGTCTGTCTCCCGCCATTTTTGTCCCTTTTGGGTATGTGTGTGTACCATAAATGTGACTGATGCTTGGATCATCTGAAATATTGGCATTAGGGTTCACATTTGAGTTTTATCATTTTGATAATTTTCTTCCATTACAGTACGATTTGGACAAAGCTCCATGATATGTTGTGCTGACCTTTTTAATGCTAGAGTGCCATGGTTTACTTTGAACAAAGATCTTGATATCTGGAATATTGACTCAGCAGGATGTACACCTTACATTCAAGAAAAAGCAGGATGTACTTGAGTGCAATGCATATTGATACTCGATCTGTGAAACAAAATCATTGAATGTGTGGATATTAATTCGACATTCGATTAATTGATGTTGATATAGCCTGCTCTAATGATTGATCAACTCTTTGTGCATAGATGGATGTTCAACAAATTCATCAAGTATGTTCCGAAAAAAAACATATCATTTCATGTAGTACTCCATTTCTTCAAAATATAAATGTACTTTTGTATATGAAAGGGAGCCTTGACGCATCAGTGAAAATGTTGCTTTGTGACCATGAGGACACATGTTTGAGTACTAGAAACGGTCTCTTGTAGAAATGCAAGAAAAAACTGCATGCAAAAGAACAAAAGTGATCACTCTTCCTTGTAACTTTGCAAATAGGAGCTACATGCACTGGGCTGCCACTTTTATGTACTAAAGTGCATGCTAAGCAATGGAATTATGTACTGAATGAGAATTTCAAGTTCATTCTTTTTTCATCCAAGATATCGTGTGCCACTCTTGGAACTTTTAACCATTCAAATACGCATCCTCTTTTTATAGTGGTTGAATTCTCATTGGACTCTAAAGATTTGAAGGTTGGACTTCCACGACAGCGATAAAAAGTAAACTTGAATGTCCATGTGATGTATTTTTATTCAATCAAACTGGCATGATTTCCATGGAGATTAGTTCTATCAGATTGACTATCTTACTCCGTACTACAATTTCAATGGATGAGGAGATTGAGGTTTGTTGCTCAATTGGTCGTTTGAGGTAAAATTGACTCTACGGTGACAGTTAAGTTAAAATCTTTTTAAAAAAATAGAAACCATTCATCAAATGTTACTTCTAATTTATTGTAATTAGATAAGAATCAATACACATAATCATGAAATATTGTGAATGGCAAAGAAAAAGAAACCTTGATATAATGATATTTATAACACTTTACATCTCATGATTTTCAAATTTTGGTTTTAGAATTTGATTTTGTAAAATATCAAGTTGTTTACCATGGTCAAGAATTCTGCCCCCCCCCCCCCCCGCCTGCCCCCAAATAAACTGTAAATTGATGGTATCGTTATCTTGTAACATTACTCATATAAATATAAATCCATATCATCACTTTACCAAAAGAAAGTTCAAAAATCAGATAAGGACCTAGTCCATATGACCATACATAATGGTCTCATGCAGGCTTGAATGAATTTCAATGGTAATTTTTTCTTAAGGCTGAGGGTGCATGTAGATGAGATTTACAATGGAAAGTAACCAAAAAGTTTTAAAAAAAGTTACACCATGGCATGGCTTTATAAAAACCTTTCCAAATTCAAAAGGATGTGATGCATATATATTTCGCTAGTAATTGTCAAAGTAGAAGGTTTAAGACCCAAACTTTGAATTTCAATGGAATTCCTGCCACTTAGTTAAGGTTGCTAGTTGTTTCTTCCCTGCACAACTGGGCCACCCCTTTAATTATGTGTGTTTAATATTTTGCAGCCAGAGACTTTTGAATTCTTGCCCCTGAAAATTGGAATTGTCCATGCCAGGATTGACATTTTTATCTTTCTGTTGGTGGGCAGATGACTGGTGATCTACCATAGATTGCCATTACAGTGATAACAAAAAGAAACAAGGTTAAAGCAACAATATAGAGGACACGCGGTACTGTTACTGTCTCCATGGACAGCAAAACTAGGTGCCGGCAAGCAGCCTTCAGGTGGGCAGGCGTGCTTTGTGCATGCGTGGTCTAAAGCTTGTAACCGGGAATGCTGCTTGCCTGCCTTCGAGCTGAGAGCGACGCGAGGGTTGGCACGCTCTTAGTTACAGATCAAAAGAATTATTGGAAAGCTAAAGAACGCGCTAATGGTCACTTAGGCAGTTGAACTGAACATAGATCATGACTCTCGAGTTCACATGTATGTTACTAACGCCGTTTCTAAGGGTACAAAATACAGAGGTCATGGGGAGAGACCATTTCCTCTTCCTCTTTTCCGTACAGGTAGACCATTTCATGTTACAGGGCACGCCGGCAACCAATCTCCAAAATTTTCCTTAAACCAACCGTGGTTTTTCCCATCCACCCTCAGTACGGACAACAGGCTATTTTCCCGGCTCGTGGCGGCATCACGAGATTTGAATCACATTCAGATTCGAATCTCCCGTGTCCCTTTCATCCGCCGTCGCCTTCGATATTCTGCCGCCTTGCTAGGCTTAAGCCGCCCGGCCCGATCAACGAACGCGTTTAACCCGTGCTCCGCGCTCGGCAAATGCATGGAAGACGACGTCGTCGCCCTCCACGAGCGCGCCCGGTCAAAGCGTGTGGCAGCGAGCGAGCGACGTCGCCGCGGCTCAGCTCCACCACAGATCAAATCACCAGGTTTTTGGGACGCCGCCGCGTGTCCGTCTCGATCGATCACTCCCGAGCCCGCGCGATCGAGCTAGATGGTTACGGTGCGGTCAACCGGGCTGGAGGCTGCTATGCTTTGCTTGCCCGTCCCGCGTGACCCTGCCAAGTCCGGGGCACACAGCGCCGGCGCTGCCGTGATTTCCACCCGAAGATCGTGTGCTTAATTAGCTCGAATTCACGACGACGGAACGAGTCGTGGTTACTACGCGATTTTGGAACTTGTGAGGTAGCTTCTGCTTCTCGCCTCAGCGACCGGCATTAATTGTGGCTGATTCTCCCAAGATGCAGAGTTGGAAATGCGGTAGAAAAGAGTGAACGGGGCCCTGTTATTCTACATAATAACTTCCCGAAACGTTAGTGCTCAACTGCAGGAAGCCATTGCTGTTTGTCCAACTATCCTGCGACTGGATTATGGGAAGAAGTTTAGTCTTGACCGGCAAGGTTACGACCTACGAGGACGCGTAACAACGTACTCCAGCGTATAGCAGTAGCATGCGTTGATCGAGGACTTGAGGTTGCTTGTGCAGTTCAAGTTGCACAGTAGTCTGACTGTTCGAGTCCCACACATTTTCTAGTCTCGCAAGGTTGCATTCAGCCATGGCTCAAAAAAAGATTGCATTCAGCTGTGGCTCAAAAAAAGATTGCATTCAACTGACTACTTCTTTCGGTTTTAAATTATTGATACGATTAATTTTTTACATCAATTTTAACTATTTATTTTATTAAAAAATTATTTTAATGTGTAAAATTATTAGTGATGATTTAAATTCTCTTAACGATAAATCAAATAAAACCAGAGGGAGTACATGACAGTCCGTTTAGAAGTTTGAAGGCATGCACGCGCCAAGCGAAAAGCAGAATAAAACTAGTACAAATGAAAGACTGGCAACGACGATGACGAGAGAAGGATAATTACCTCTGGTTTAAACCTAAATTTTTAAAAGAAGACAGGAATGTCCGGTTACGTGAACACGTTTTCTGACAAAGAAAATCTCCAGTCCAATCAGATTATAAGCTGATGCTGTCCCCCGACAAAGGCTACATACATTTCTCCAACGACTCACCGTATCTCATTCTCTTACCCCGCATATATCCAGCGAGAGCGATAGGTGACGGTAAACAAATCGATCTTCTTGTCACTCCATTACGGGCCGATACTTACTCGGATGCTGCCTGCGGTTCCGTGACCACTAGGTCACCGACGACCCTGAACTTTCGCTGCTGCTTCAGCCACCGCTCTGTTGTTCCTATTTTTCCAAGCCGCCACAGAAAACCGCAGGACCTGCGACCTTGCTGCTGATCACCCGTCCGGTCCGTGTCGATGCCCCCTCGTGTGGTTCTGGTTCTGTTCATGGGTCGCGTGCGGCTACTTGGGCAAGTACGACCTGCGGGTAGCCACGGCATGGATGAAGATCGACGTACCGCTCTGACTCGGATCTGCGTCGCTGAAACTGGTCAGGCTTTGATCGGTCGGTCAGAGAGAGGCTTGGAACTGTGATTTGTGAGGATCAAAGGTCAACGAAACACCATTCGACTTATTTAAAAAATTAGTTTCACTACGTAAAATTTTAAATTGTGATTCAAATAACTCTAATGATAATTCAAGTTATAACAAAATATATAATATTTATAAAAAAAATTAAATAAAACGAATCATCAAAGTTTAGATAACGTAAACAACGACATCAATTTTAAAAGCCGAAGGAGTACCTATTAACGTGATAGTGGCGAATTTAAAGCCAATTTTGGAACATGGGAAAATTTTTCATTTTATGTATTTTTACTGTAAAATTGAACTCTTTTTTTATGAAATTTTTATGCAATTTTTATAAAATTTCTGCGTTTTAAAAACGCCTTAAAACCACAGGCATGGTCCAGTCATGGTCATGAGCGAAGGCCTGAATTCCACGAGAAACCAGACGAATTCTTGGGTCCAGCGTTTAACATTCAGAGAAACGCGTTCTATACATTAAAATTTTTCCATGGAAACGGAGGTGCTGAGGAGGTTTGAAATTTCTGCCGCTAGAGGAACAGGTTTTGCTTTCGTCTAGCCAAAAAAAAAAAATTAAACGGCCTGCATCGTATTAGTAGTACTCGTGAGCCTTGGTCCACGAAATTGTCTCGCCAGCCCATTTATCTGCAGAAAGCAGGCCGAAACGAGACATAAGTAGCGCAAAAGCTGCTGGGCTTTTATTCTGTAAGAGCCCTGAAACACCAACAGGCCGGCCCGGGTTCGCGCGGGTGACCGGCACGGCGCGCGCGCGCGGGTGCGGCCGGTGGCTCGCTGACACGGGGTACGGGTGGCGGCGTGCGAACGTGTCGAGCGGCGAGAGGCCCGGACCGGTGCAACGGAGCCTTAATTCTCGGGCCAACGCCTTCGGCACCCGTCACTTCTCTCCCCCCTCCTGCCAGCATTTCCACTTGACAGCTCGCCTCCGTCTCCGGCCAGCTCTCCTCCCTCCACCGGCGCAAGCGGGACCCGAAACCGCCAGCAAAAATCCCAGCGCGGATCACTCGCCCGCCTGCGTCGCCGCCCGCTCGTCCTAACCGACACCGCAACAAACCCGGGCCTCCTCGTCGCTGTCCGTTCCTTCACACAAGAAGCTCCTCTGCCTCATTCGCTTAGAAAAGCAGCTCCTCTGCTATCAATCTATATATTCCCATCGGTTAGCTGCTAGTAACTACTTGACACAGAACAAGGTGCGGCGTTGTGCTACTAGCTCGCTGTTGTTGTGTCAGCTGGATAGATCCATCTACTGATCCGGTCCTGGTATTGGCAGAACGATGAGGTCCATGGAGAGCACGGACTCGTCGTCTGGCTCGGCGCTGCCGCAGCAGAAGCAGCCTGGCCCGGCGCCACACCTGCCGCCGGGGTTTCGATTCCACCCGACGGACGAGGAGCTTGTCGTCCACTACCTCAAGAAAAAGACGGCATCCATGCCTCTCCCCGTCACAATCATCGCCGAGGTTGATCTCTACAAGTTCGACCCCTGGGAGCTCCCTGGTACGTTAGTCGAATCTTTGCCCCACTGCTCCATAAGAACCGTACTGAACGAGCTCATGAAATGGTTTATTAGTTTTTATCTGTTCGAGTCTTTGGATCCTCTTAAATATTATAGTTTAATCTAGGCACTATATATACAGTAAATATATATCTTTATCAAAGTAAAGTGTTCGTACTTTGCGCATCTGCCTAGTTGCATGCACATGCTACTACTGATCTCGTTCTTGCGAACACTATACACTCTGCACTGGCTGACTACTGACATGCATGGCATGTCGGCCATGGTTTGATCAGCGAAGGCGAGCTTCGGGGAGCACGAGTGGTACTTCTTCAGCCCGAGGGACCGCAAGTACCCGAACGGCGCGCGGCCGAACCGCGCTGCGACGTCCGGGTACTGGAAGGCGACCGGCACCGACAAGCCCATCCTAGCTTCCGACGGCAGCCGGCAGAAGGTCGGCGTGAAGAAGGCGCTCGTGTTCTACCGCGGGAAACCGCCCAAGGGAATCAAGACCAACTGGATCATGCACGAGTACCGTCTCACCGACGCGGCGAGCTTCGCCAACACCAGCAGGCCGCCGCCGGGCTCCGGCGGCGGAGGCAAGACCGCCGCATCTCTCAGGGTAAGCACGTGACGTGACAATCTAATACTGGAATCGGGTCCGAATCTATGAGTCTGGTAGTAGTATTGATCGTATAGGTGCATATATCTTGGTATATTCGCGTTTTGCCGGTGTGACTGATCAAGCTCTGATTAGCGTCTCAGCTAGACGACTGGGTGTTGTGCCGCATCTACAAAAAGGTCAACAAGCACGGAGAATTCGGCGATCAGCTGAGGAGCATGGAGTGCGGCGAGGACTCCGTGGAAGACGCGGTGGCGGCCGCATACCACCCGTCGACGCACGCCGCGGCGGGCAACATGGCCATCGCGGGCGGCGGGAACTACACTTCACTGCTCCATCACGATGACAACAACTTCCTGGACGGCCTGCTCACCGTAGAGGACGGCGGGCTCTCGGGCGCCGCCACCAGCTCCCTGAGACAGATCGCCGCCGCGGCGAGGGCGGGTCCGGCTGTCACCAAGCAGCTCCTCGTTCCCGCCTCTGCCCCGTTCAACTGGCTCGACGCGTCGGCAATTGCGATCCTCCCATCGCCAAAGAGGTACCACGGGTTCAGCAGAGAGGCCACCGACGGAGGCTCGTCGTCCCTGTCGTCGCCGGCGGAAAGAAACCACTTGGCCGCTCCTGGTGCTGGCACCATCGACGGTGGCACCACTGCTGCCATCCCGACTTTTCTCAACCCACTCGGCGTGCAGGTGCAGCAAAGTGCGGCATTCCATCACCACGCCAACATCCTCGGGACGTCACTGCCGCCGGAAACCGCCTCCTGCGCGTTCCAGAACCCGTACCAATTCTCCGGCGTTAACTGGAACCCGTGAATCAGTGACACCGACAACGCTGAGTGCATGGCTTTTCAGGTAGCCATCACCATTACTAGCAGTTGTGTTATACTTGGTGCGTGCTAGTTAGGTCAGCGAGCACTAGATCGATGATAGTAGCAGCAGCATGCACAGGACATCAACTGCATGCATATATATGCCAGCATTTCCCTCACGTACTAGTATCAACAACCAAATGAGAAATATAGGACTATCTTGCTTATAGCCATCAAACATCTACAGTAGTACAGTGTCCCTTGCATAAAATAGGTTGCATGAAGTTCTTGACTATCCCAGTTAAACTGCCTTTTAATTACTAATTTTTATTATTAGTGTATAGTGATAAAAAAGAACTAAGGCATGGTTATCCGTTATCGTTTGTAGATACTCATACAAGCTTCTTGGCGAAGTTAGCGAGGCAGTAGTGGTGCAGCAGGTCTAAAAGAAATTTACCCTCTTGATAGCATATTTTTACCTCAATATTTATTTAGAAATTTATACATAATTAAAGGGAGGCACCAGAGTATTTCAAATGTTAGCTTGGTCATTGCCTCTAACATATGCACATGTGCATTAAAATGGTTGCACGTAGTACGTATACTTTCGTGTTCTCTGAGCCCTGACCTGTATAAATGGGTTTATTAAACTGTAAACTGAGTGTAGCTGATTTGTGTACTGGACCCTTTTATTGAAGCGTACTGTATGCAATGTAAATGTGGACAAGTTTTAAAAAAGGTAGACCAGTTGCTCTAATCCTGTCACGCGGTGTCTCCTGGCACTCCATTTCGGATACCTAATCCCTAAGAACGCGACGCGTAATCTCGTATTCAGACCACTCCATGCCGATTTCCACCGATCAACGTCCGCCAGCTGCGTTGCCGCGCGCGCATTATACGGGCGACAACATGACCGCCTGCCTGCCGGCTTGCCCGCGCTGCCGTCGCGCTCGATCAACCCGTCGAGAGCGAGCAAAAACGTAGCCGCCGCGCACCCGCAGCAGAGCCGCCGCAACGGCATGACGCCGCGCGGCAGCCTGGCATGCATGGCACGCGAGGCTGCCGGTGCCCCGGCCGCCGGGCGCGCGCCACGGCGAGGAAGGAGGAAGATTATGCCACCGGTTGAGGAGAGCTCAGCCAGCGTCCGAGCGCGGCAGCGTCTCTTTCTCGAGGGTTCTATCATCTCCGTGCGCCGATCGAGGTGCGCGATCGAGCGGCCACGGTTGCCGCGCTCGGCACATCGGCGCCTTTCGGGCGTGTCGCGGTGCGCCTTCCCCGATTTGGGTAGTTTGGGTGATGGCACCGCGCGACGTGGACGTGGGCGGGGCGCGGACGTGGGCGGGGCGCGCATAACTAACCGGAGAGGAACCTAATCTTATCTCCAGCTCCGCGGAATCGACCTAGCATTACCCCATCGGTCGCTAGCTTTGTGTTTACCTGCAGCTCGCGTGTGTGGCTGGCGCCGCTCCTGGCTGCGTGCGTGGTTTCGCTTTTCCCCCCGGCCGGCGCTCGTGGACGCGTTTGGTCCGTGGGAGGCTAACCATGGTTAACGAGAGGGTAGATTTGTATTTTGATCAGTTTACTGGCGTTGCGAGCGTATAATGACCCGGCCGTCGTTGTCCGGCGACAACTTGTGTAGAGCGACGGCACATCGACGAGACGTCGATGGCAGCACACGAGGGTAGAGCGATCGAGGACAGCCGGATCGATCAACCAGTGGAATCGATGCCGGAGATTTTTGTAGCGGGCCGGGTGTATTCCTACGAGGAGATGCGGACGAGCTAGCGAGCAAACTTTACTTTGTCCCCGTGGTTTAGCGAAGGCGAAAAGGCATGCATCTGAAAGCACCTGCTCATATTGTTGCTTAGCTTAAACTGATTAACACAGCCCTTTTTCTTTAAAAAAAAAATATCAACACAGCCTGGTTGAAACCGACACCTGTAGCGTTCTTTCTACATGACCGTACTTGTACCGCTGACCGCTGTCATGCAGGCGTGCTTGCGATTAGGGATCCGTCACCTTTCGCCCGCATCTAATTGCATATCTTTTAATCGATTAATTTGATATATGTCATTATAATTTTGTGAAATTTAAAATATATCATTCGAGCTCACGTGTTATTCATTTACATAGCTCTATTTGTCATTGACATATAAATAATATATTTTAAAGTTTGCAAAATTATAATAACGTATATCATTTTCAACTATTTTTAATAGTAGTATCATATTTTCCGTGTGTTTTAAAAGGAAAACATGTAAATTACAGGTTGCGTGCTTGAGTCGCTCACAGGATTCATGAGCGAGCTATTGACCGGACGGTAAAAATATCAGGCGGTGCGGTAACATCCGTCGCTTTCTACCGCGTCGAGGATAGCACTAGCGCGCTACTCCCTACCATGACACCGCGATCAGCTTCTCTAACCGTGCCATCCAGCCAGCTTGCAGGAACCGCGGTTATTGCCGCCGGTCCGGTCCGGCGGTCCTAACCGCTCTGCGTGACGAACTGCTTCCCGCTCGGGCAGCTGAAGCTGGGTAAAAAGCTCGTGGTGCGATTCCAATTTGCGTCGTTACGTTCTCGCACGCGGAGTCAAAGCGCTGATAATAACCACAGGCCCAGCGCGCCTCGACCGACGACGGGATGATGAGGGCGACGGCGCGCGGCTAGCCAGGCACGCGGCCGGCGTACCGCTCTCCCGCACTTGCCGTTGTCTAACCCCCGGTCGATCGAAACTCTGCCTATTTCAGGGCCAAGCGAATCGGACCGGAGCTCATCCCTAGCTACCGAATACACGTACTAGCCGCTAGCTTAGCGACATGTCAGGCGAAGTGAGTCAACGAGGAGAAAAAGAGGGGAGGGGGATGTGACCGTACGGAACCAAGTGCCGTTGGAGCCGTACGCACAGGCTCCGACGTGACGGCGCGCGACAGCGAGGGAGCAACGGGATTCGCTGGGGGCGTACGGGACGTGTCGGGATATGAGTTACGGCAGCAGGTAACGGCTGGTGCGGGGAAGGAAAGTGACGGAACGGGCTAGCAGTTCACATCGCAAGTGGGCTCCCGTCTGCAGCTAATTAAGTATTGGGCTTGTTAAGAGCCCGACGGGCTCCTTTCCGGACACAGATTCGTTGGTTATCGCATCCATTACCCAAATGGACCGCAGCCCATCGTTGGGCCGATTACATGTTCTCAACATTTTTTTTTTCGAAGGAAAATGTTCGTTACATCTTGATGCGGCAACGCTGACACGTATACCATGCCACATAGCACAGCGATGGCTAACACTTGTTCCTTACAACCCGACGCGTTTTACCATTTACGGAAGCTGCAAACCGAAACCGTACCAGAAAACCGTCATGCACGCATGAGCGCCGGCGGCATCTAGCCTGCGCGCGCGGGGTGGAGACCAAAGATAGCAGCCCGTGCGTACGTTCGTCGCCATCATTCGGCCCGCCGCACCCCTTTGTTTCAGAATCTTCCTCCGCGGCGCTAACGCTTAGCGCCGAATCAATAAGCTAATCAACCCATGACAAGCAAAAAGACCGCCCCCCCCCCCCCCCCCCCCCCCCC
>BCLG01003923.1:8147-27339 GCA_001602295.1 Zoysia matrella
CAGCCTCTATCCTGAAGCCATTTTATTATTTGTTTTATGTGCAGGATGGGTTGTCCGATGTACCCAGTGCACCACCCATACATGATTATGACGAGGTGCATAGCATGGCAACTCATAATGTTACCGATTCTTGTCCCAATACAAGTTTATCTGATGGCTTAGCTGTCAAAAAGGAGCACCATCATGAGGCTAATGAGGGAGCTAACTTACATGATAAAAATAAAAGGTAGGCTTTATATTTCACTGCCAAAAAACAGATTGTTTAGCAAGGTATTGTGTATTTCTATCAACTCAACCTTCTTGTAATTTTCTGTGTTATTTAGCGCTGTAAATGCTGGTCACGCAAGCAGGCCATCTAGCTCAATTCCTCTTCGAGTCCCCACCTTTCATGCCAGGTAACCAACATATGGCATTGTAGGTTTTACTGATCTATAATCATTTCTAAACACAATCTTTAACTGTGTATAGTTTGCAAGGCCCCTGGTACTCAGTACTTGCTTACGATGCTTGTGTTCGCCTGTGCCTTCATGCATGGGCTAGAGGCTGTATGGAAGCCCCTATTTTTCTGGAAAACGAATGCACACTGCTGCGAAATACATTTTCGTGAGTTTTCTCTTACTCATGATCTGAAGATAGCTTACTAAAAAAAGTGTATCTACGCATTGCTTTCTTCCTTTAGCCAGATAAAAAATGTTAACTTTGTTTACTACCTTCAACATGCACAAACTGTTTTTTATGTGTGCATGTTTCACAAGCTGAGTCCTTATTTCTTTTGTACCCTTGCAATAGCACAATGTACTTGTTTGTGCCGGTTATTCTATGCATTTTTGTTTGTTATACTCTTAATCCAATACTTTACAAAGTTGATTCGCTTGTGTTTCATTTAGCTTGCAAAATGTCTTGCTACAATCAGAAGAGGAGCTCATGGCCAAACGCACATCAGAATTAGTTAGTGAAGGAGCTGCAACGAAGCCCAAGAAAACAATAGGCAAAATGAAGGTTCAAGGTATGTGAATCATATTCTTTCTATTAGCATAACCTATTTGAGTAGTATATATCTTTTTTTATTCATGAATACTTCTAATTTTGATTACACCTGTATATTTTTGTTGTCCATTGTCACATACTAGTTTTAGAATTTAAAAAAGTGCCAATTCGTCAATGCTAACTTAGTCTAATTTGGTTTGCAGTCCGCAAAGTTCGGATGTCTGTAGATATGCCTTCTGGTTGCAGTTTTTCATCACTGCCTATGGTGAAACTGGATTCTGTGCGGCATCGTTTATCCAATGTACAATCAACCCTATCAGCTGGGTGGGAGTCTGTAAGGAGAGTTCATGTCTTGCCGCAGGTCCCTGCTAACAGTTCCTTCTCAAAGCACAGCTTAGCATACATGCAAGCAAGTGCTCAGTATATCAAGCAAGTGTCCGGTCTGTTAAAGGTTGGTGTAACTACACTTCGGAGCACTTCAAATATTGAAGCACCACAAGGTAAAAACGTGTTTTGCTTCTCCAGTAAACTGCAGCATATTGACAGTAACTCATAATTTTTATCTCACGTCAGAGACTTATTCCTGCCAATTGAGGCTTAAAAGCTCACCTGAAGATGATGTGGTACCAATGCAACCAGGATCTGGTGGCACCCATCTCTTGTATGTGCTAGAGAAGTTCCTAAAATAACATCAGTATAGTCTTTTTGTCACAATTATTCTTTTTGGTCCAAATGGTGGTTAGTGCTGTGCCGTTTGTTGATGCTATAACTATGGATATTTCAGCTTTCCTGATAGCCTGGGAGATGATTTAATTATTGATGTGTCTGATTCAAAAGGGAATCCCTGTGGGCGAGTTGTTGCTCAAGTTGCTACAATGGCAGATGATCCTGTAAGATTTTGCAATTTATTTTGCTACTTGTCTTGTTTGTAATGGGTCCCTTGAGGCTTTTACTATTTAGTATACCATTTTTGTGCCATTATAATCTACATTCCTCTAAAATCATTCGGATTTCATAATACAGGCCGACAAACTCCGCTGGTGGTCAATATATCGGGAGCCAGAACATGAACTTGTTGGTCGCATACAGCTATATATCCTCTATACAACTGCTGCTGATGAGAGTAACATGAAGGTACAAATGCTGCATAGTTATCACGCAAATATAAAATATTAAACAACAAGGAGCAATTACCTTATTTAATGGCAGACTCTCTCAAGTTATTTGTTCAAAAAACTAACTTAATAGATGCAGATGTTAATATTAGTTGGATACATGCAAGTTATTTCATGCTTTTGGTGGTTTCTTGGAGTTACTATCATCGAAGTAATGATTGCAATGGGTTAAGGGCTCATATAAGTTAATTTGGTACTGTATATATTTTTGCTCATGCCATATTAAGGGCATCTTTGCTGCAAAAGCAAATAATATTCTTAAAAGTTAATGAATTTTGGTACAAAGAGAGCAGTTAAGTAGAGTAGCCTGTTTCAGGATCTACAACACACCAAAGGTGATTCAGCTACTCCCTCTGTTTTACAATTTTTGAATGGTCCATGTTACTATGTGATGTGTCTTTTGAGGGATTCTTAATAGAACCGTGCCTAGTGATTGGATAGATAAGAAGTATGTCTATCTAACAAGGTCAAAAAATGAAGCCCAGTTCCATAATAACTTAGTATTTTGGGACACCTAGGTATGCAGACTGGACGAATGTGAAATTGAGGTAGTATAAAGTTTATTTTACTATCTTTCTGTTTCAAGATGGTGTTTTCTAAATTTAAACCTGACTATATATATGCTTTATGGTTTTCAATTGCTGGATCATAAGTTTAAATTTTATGATAAAAGAGACCATTTTTTTTCTCTGTAGTATGGTTCTGTTGCTGAAACTGTTGCATACGATATTGTTTTGGAAGTTGCAATGAAAGCGCAGCACATTCAGCAAAGAAACCTTGTCTTGCATGGCCCTTGGAAATGGTTATTGACAGAGTTTGCATTGTACTATGGGGTTTCAGATGCCTACACAAAGTTGAGGTACTTGTCTGCTGCCACATTGGATCTTTTCTCTGATTCCTTGTCCTCTTTGTTTTTTGTCTTCTTTCTTTGAGATTGCTAAGTGCCAGCCCTTGTGCAGGTATCTCTCGTATATCATGGATGTTGCAACCCCTACTGCGGACTGGCTGGAACTAGTTTACGAGCTTTTGTTGCCAATACTGATGACAAACCATGCCACTGCTACTTTGAGCCATCAAGAGGTTTGTTTCTCTCTTTCATAAAAATATGAAATGTTTTGTTTCTGGATCATCGTGTTTTGGGACATGTTAGATAAATAAAATCTTAGTTTATATTGTTGGATTGTTTGGTCCAACCCCAATGAATTATCTTGACTGAACAGATATATTCTTTTTCTTTGATTCTATTATTGCTTTTCTGAAATATTGCTGCGATGAAAAAAAAAACTCACAAACAAGCAAAAATTCTTCATTAGAATCGCATTCTGGGAGAAGTCGAGGAGCAGATTGAACAAACTCTTGCAATGGTTTTTGAGAACTACAAGTCGCTGGATGAGTCTATGCCATCTGGCATAAGTGAAGAATTTAGACCTCCAACTGGGTTGGCTGCTGCTGCACTGGTGCCTGCTATTAAGCTGTATAGTATTCTCCATGACGTGCTATCTCCAGAGGCGCAACTAAGATTGTGCGGTTATTTCCAGGTCATTAATTAGTTTTTCTGTAAAAGAAATACATCTTTTATGTTCTCTTGTGTCTAATGATCTAATTTATATCCAGGCTGCTGCTAGGAAACGTTCAAGGAGATATATGCTTGAGACTGATGAATATGTAGCAGGAAATTCTGAAGGCATCAAGATGGATTTGGTGACCATTACCACAGCTTATCAGAAGATGAAATCATTATGCAACAATTTGCGTAATGAAATTTTTACTGACATTGAAATTCACAATCAGCACATACTTCCTAGGTAGGTGTCTATCTATTTTGCTTGTGGAACATCCACCATATGTGATGCTTCTATTGCTTGTAATTTCTCTTTACTCTTCCCTTCTGAAATAGTTTAGTTTTTCTTTATTTATTTGCTTCGACAGTTTCGTGGATCTCCCAAATTTGGCTGCCTCCATCTACAGCGTGGAACTTTCAAATAGACTGCGTGCTTTTCTTGTTGCATGCCCTCCTGCTGGCCCTGCATCTCCTGTTTCAGATTTGGTTCTTGCTACTGCCGACTTTCAAAAGGATCTTGCTAGCTGGAATATCTGGTAAAAAATCAGTCCTTAATCAAGTTCTCTTCTTGATTGTGTATTTTGGTATATACGTGCCTCATATTTGAATTTTATGCAGCCCTGTAAAATCTGGCGTTGATGCAAAAGAGTTGTTTCATTTGTACATTGTATTATGGATTGAGGACAAACGCAGGATGTTACTGGAAAATTGCAGACTGGACAAGGTAGGTGCTATTTTGCTATTGAGATGTGTTAATGCTTCCTCAGAACAGATTCCTAGCATGACAATGATTTGAAGATAGGTAGCAGTCAATCTGCTTTTGTAGATACGTAGATTAGATGGAGCTGTGTATACTGATGTTTGCTCAATTGAAGTTTCAAGTTTTGCCATTGGTGACAGTGCATGCGAAATGATTCTCTAGCCTGCCAACTTGGTAGAGATGGTGTTATTTTTATTTCACTTTCCTGTAGTGTTAGATTGTGGGAGGGCATACAAAATGCACATTAACTGTTAAATTAATTTTATTTAAAGAAGCTGTGTTTGGCAAAGCTTCTGTGCTTGGTGGAATGGTAAGTAGCAGCTTCTGCTTATTGCTGCTTACTGGTTCTTTCTAAGAAGTTGCTGAATTGTTAAGATGTTGCAGAATCCTGGTGCTTGTCCCAGCTTAGGCATGTCTGTAAAATTGCCTGAAAAATAAGTTCCAAACAGGCAAGAAAACAAGAAATAGCACTCAGATTTGTGTCAATGAGCACTGTAACTTTGGTGGTCCAAGTATACATCCACGCCCTTAACCAACTGAGCTAGGCTCAGTTCCTAATTTTGTTTTCAGATTGTTAGAACCGACATTGTAAAGTATCGACAGTCAAGCAGGAGTTTTCATTATTTCTCTCTTCTGGATCTCATTGTACATCATATTTTCCATTTACAGGTCAAATGGTCAGGAGTTCATACACAGCATATGACCACACCTTTTGTAGATGAGATGTATGATTTGCTGAAGAATACATTGACAGAGTATGAGGTTATCATTTGCCGATGGCCAGAATACATATTTGTTCTTGAGAACGTATGTTTGGGACCACTTAAGTTTTTTTGGTTGCCATTCTTGATTCAGAAACAAATCTGATTTGTCATGTTGTTTTTGTTCCTTAAAACAAAAGGCTATTGCAGATGTGGAAAAGGCAGTGATAGAGTCTCTGGAAAAACAGTATGCTGATGTTTTGGCTCCACTAAAGGATTGTATAGCCCCAAAGAAATTTGGCCTCAAAGTTGTCCAGAAACTCACAAAACGCAATTCTACGGTGCCCTATTCTGTACCTGAAGATGTAAGTTTTGTAATTAATTTTCATATCATGGAGATTCAATTCTTTGCATCTGACCTTATCTCCTCTCAGCTGGGCATTCTCTTGAATACAATGAAGAGACTACTTGATGTTTTACGTCCACGGATTGAGAGTCACCTGAAGTCATGGAGTTCTTGCATACCTAATGGTGGAAACAGTGCGGCTGTTGGAGAAAGACTTAGTGAGGTTACTGTGACGCTAAGAGCCAAATGCCGAAACTACATGCAAGCAGTTGTTGAGAAGCTATCGGAGAATGTGAGTTCCAAAACCGCATTTTCTTGCTTTTTTCTTCAGATCTAGGCCCCGTTTGGAACACAGGAATTTTGCAGAAATTTCACAGGAAAAAATGGAGGAATTGGAAAAATTCCTCCGTTCTGAACAGGGCCTTAACATGTTGCAAATATTTATTAGACAGCTCTTTCTGTTATGAAGTTGGATGCAATCCAACAGTGTCACAAAATTAAATCATTGTTCATTCGTAGCTCTTTCTGAAAAAATGTTCTGCCTATATGGGGCCAGCATATTGAATTAATTGTTATGGTAGTTTTGTTGTATTTAAAAGAGTAAATGGCATGTCTTATATTTTAAACATATTAATAGGTGCATGCTTATATGTTCCGCCATTTATTTGCCTCACAAGACCAGAATTCTGACTTTTCCCTCCTGTTTAGTTGATCTACATATTATCTATATGCCTTATATCTGGTAGTATCAAGGGTTTAAGAACTGCTGTAGGACCAGTTTTCAACAGTGCCGAAAACCGAACAGGCTAGCTGGTAGAACCGGACAGTTTTCATTTTGCTACAGTAATAGTGTCTTTTTTTGGCAAAAACCAGTCGACCAGTTTCACCGAAAACCTTGAAAACCAGCCAGTTTCTACTATTTTTTGAACCTGGGTAGTATTCGACATTTTGCTGCACCTCCGGCGATTTAGCAATTGTTCTAGTTATGATTCTAGGAAGCAGTCCTGATACTTAAATATGATATATATTTTATGTTTGTTATATGTGGTATATGATTTTTCTCTTCTTTGTCCTCATTTTGCAGACACGCATGCAAAATACCACGAAGCTCAAAAAAATCATTCAGGATTCAAAAGATTTGGTGATTGAATCTGATATTCGCAGCAGGATGCAGGCATTGACGGATCAGCTAATTGAAACAATAAATCATATGCACAAAGTTTCTGAAGTACATGTTTTTGTAGCCATATGCCGAGGATTTTGGGACCGGATGGGACAGGTATGACGTATTTGTGCTGTTCTTTTTCTTCTTTTGTTGTGTTACTAATTTAACTATGTTTTAGGACGTGTTGAGTTTCCTGGAGAATCACAA
Source organism: Zoysia matrella (assembly GCA_001602295.1). Classification (NCBI taxonomy): domain Eukaryota; kingdom Viridiplantae; phylum Streptophyta; class Magnoliopsida; order Poales; family Poaceae; genus Zoysia; species Zoysia matrella. The sequence goes on from BCLG01003923.1 coordinate 15,050, forward strand.
AGAAAACAAGGCGTGGTATAAAGGTGCCCGAGTAGCTGTCTCTGTAAGTCCGTGTTCTGACAGGCTCTTAGACTGTTATTTATTGTACGTTTATTTTTCTTGTTGATTTGCCCGTAATCTGGTGGCAACGGTTTGAAGCGTGCAAATCTTGCAGGTGCTGGATGATACATTTGCCACTCAGTTGCAACAGTTGCTTGGGAACACACTCCCCCAGAAGGACCTAGAGCCCCCACGATCCATCATGGAAGTCCGCTCCATTCTCTGCAAAGATGCTCCCCGTCAGAAGAATTCTAGTTTCTATTACTGATCAATTTTTGGTGTACATACGAGTCGTGCCGTCAAAATTTACAGCCTTTCAATGGAAACATCCAGGAAAGGTGTCGTCCAGAAAAAAAAGAACGTCTGATTGAGGATGCGGTGATCTTTGTAAAGAGAAACAAGATCACATGTCTTCAGGGGGATCAACGGGAGTACATGAGCCATATAGGCTGCGATTAATCCATCAATTTGCTTTGCTGATTAACCAGACCCAAATTTTGTCCCGTTGCTTGTGGGACAGTCACCATTAGAAATTGATTTGTGCGTTTGACAGTGCAGTCGAAATGGCACTATAGCTTCATTGGTAGCTGAGCTTTCGCAAATGCTGTATTTTTTTTTTTTTTTTAGCATTTTGACTTGTTGGGACTAATTTTCTTGGCATGGACGTGGATATTATTGGTGCTGATAGTTACTTATACCCTTGTATTTGTATAGGTATAATGATATGTAAGCAAAATAACTGCATAGTTTAAAAGTCGCAAGATTTTTAACTTGAGATGGATGCAACCCAAAACACAATGCGGGTACGTTCTTGTCACGCAAAAGCTTAATCGCGTCCAGCCCCGGTAGCAGCCTGTTACTATCAGCTCGCCCCGGTCAGAGTTATAAGGTTTTCGTGCCATCTACGCCGGGCGTAGCGAGCGACATGACGCCCGTGAGCGCGGTGCATTTTGTCGGCATCCTCGGTTTCCGCTAAGGTAAGGTGTCGTTTCCTGCTTCCACCGCGCTGCTATTGCTATGGAAACGGAGGTCACGGATTTGGCATCACACGCTCAGCTCGTCCACAACAATACTGGCGGGACGAAAGGCACGTGGACTGGAGGCTCACGGCAAAACGATGTCATCGAAACACGATGCTTCCCAAACAGCGTCAAAAGATTACCATACACCGTGAATGGGAGTTGTGCCACAAGGAAATCAATTTATACCACGATCTCCCAACTGAGAGTATCAAAGTCTCACATCATGCATCAGAAAACCGAATCTAAAACAATGCGATTATTTTAGTACTAAGAGACGACAGCATTCCATTGATCCATCAGAATACTGAATCTAGCACAATGTGATTATTTCAGTACTAAGAGGCGCATAAGCACGACAGCATTCCATTGGTTCATAAAGAATGACAATAATTACTGAGCTCTGAGGACTTCAATCTCGAATACCAGCACAGAATTTGGCTGAATTCCCCAAGCCGGAAAGCCATTTGCTCCATAACCATAATCTGGGGTACACTGCAGTAATGAAAACTCAGGTATCAGGACACACTTAAAAGAAGGCAGTAGGGGTGTTAATAGGTGCACCTAAGGTTAACCTATGAACCTCTTTAGTTCAAAAAAATTAACTAGTTTCTCAAAAGTAGAGGAGATTTTGAAAAGTTAGTTCATTTTGTTGAACTAAAGAGGTTTGGAGGGTAACCTAATTGTCTTTAGTTTTCACCCCTAAGAAGGCTCAAATGGCAGCATTCTTAGGCAGAGAAAATTGCTTTCGATAGGTCCATTGTCCATAAAAAGCCCATTATTTCCATAGAGAGGGGAAGAGTCAAATGAATGACAAAAAACAGACCCATAAAATTATTTGACAGTATGAATTGCATACCTGAATACGAGCAACTTCACCCACTTGCATGGTCATAACTCCTTCATCCCATCCTACAAGCAAGGACCAGATTATTGCAGTTAGTTCAAACGTCAAACATGATTTTGTGAAATTTGAGCACGGAAAATAAAACTGAAGTGCCCATGGACAAATAAGAGATTTCTTGTTGATTCAAATATGCACCCATGAAATATGTCATCACTAGCACTAACAACATATAGTCACAGCTAAAACAAAAACTCAACAGAGAGGTGAACTAATGGAATTTGGGCCTGTACTGACAAAAACAGCACAATGAGAGGCAAGTTTTCATACCCCAATTCGTCATCTAAAGTACCAGTTTGATATAAGAATGTCTACGGATCTGGAAGCAACTAGAATGGATAGAGAAAGAATACATTGGACGGCCAATTTACAAGTAAATAATGTACCGCTCGTGACAACAAAACATTCAATTCCACGAGACAACTATAAGAACTAATGAGCACGCGCAAACTAAGAGGTGAATTGATAATTTGAACTTGAAACTAAGAGGTCTACCTTTGATCACTGAACCAAGGCCAATGTTGAAACTGAATGGCTGCTGCCCAGGGTCCTTAGTGCTGAAATAAACAGACAATAAGATATCGTCAGATTATATTACAATCATAGGTGACTAATGTGATAAGTTGCGTCCCCCAGTTACGAATCAGAAGGAAGCATAAACAAGGTTTTTTTTGCAAACTAATTGTACTTCACTAAAGAGAACTACACTGTCTAGGACTAGAGCCATGCAAAAAAGTAAGGATCTAATCTCACCTCCAGAACTTCTTAGAGAGATCACGATCCTTCCCTGCAGAAACAAAGTCAACAACAGAAATTAGGGAACACTTACCACAGAATAGAGAGTTTACTATTCCTACCATACCGATACGACAGAATATCGAATTATGACAGAGAATAAGGTTCGCCAGCAACTCTGAACCCAATCAATGCCATCACTAACTACTCAAAAAGTACATACTCGCATCCTAAACATCAAGGCGGAGAAAGGAATCACGCCGCCTATACACCAACAAGTTTCATACTGGACCCGGGATGAAATGGATCCGTAACTCTGGAAGCATCCAGCGCTAGACCCCTAACTGATGCCTGGATCCACGAACTACTGAACAGAGAAAGAGAAGAGGTTTAGAGATGAACGGAAGGGGCGAACCGTAGCCGGTGCAGTGGACGGTGACCTTCTGGCCCTTCACAGGCTTAGGGCCGGTGCCGGCTCTCAGGATCTGCTTCTCGAAACCCATCTTCGTCTCCGCCTGTATCGCGTAGTCGTGTCTGAGCGGCGCCGTGTGCTACTGCTTGTGTTGCGAACTGAACGAGATGGGGGTGCGATATTTATTCCTGAATTCTTTTATCCCCTGGGGACGCACGGTGCGGTATCCCCCGTTGCTTTTTGATTCTTAGCCGTTCAATAGACACTTTTTTTGTGTGTGTCTTGAGCCGCACAATGATATTTTTTATATAACCATCTTTTGACCTCTCGGAGTTTTTTTTTTTCCCGTGCAACCTCTCAGAGAATTTGATACAAATGCTCTTCGAAAAAAATATGAGAATTTGATACAAATGCTCTTCGAAAAAATATGAGCGATAAACATAACGTACTTATGTTTTTACAAACCAACATCTCCTTAACAATCAATTATATACTGCACTTTGTATATAACTTGCAACTTGAAAAATACATGTGAAAGCAGGATTGACTGCTCAATACATGTGAAAGCAGGAAATCTTGGATATGTTCAAAGAAGCATCATATGACATATCACCAGCAAATACATGATTGTACAGAACATCTTGCCACATAGTAAACTTATTTCCACAATTCCATAGCCAATATATTTATTTTCCACAATTACACAGCAAATACTTATTTTGCTTACAATGTACAGGCCAGATAACAAACGTCATCCCTCAGCAGCACCGCTGACAAATACTGTATGGTCTTCCATCACAAAACAAGCAGTAATATTGTACATGATTACAAATAGTAACAAAAAAAAAATTGAAACAGAAGTACACCAAAGAATGTTGATCGAAGACTGCTCAAGTACCCTTGATTACAATAACAGGGCAGCCCACATGGTTGATGCAGTAGTTGCTTACACTTCCCAAGAACATCCTGTATATAGGAATAAACTCAGTGTGGCATGTTGATACAGAAACAGAAAGGCATGAGGGATATATTGCCAATCAAACAAATAAGAAGGAAAAAATATATTCAGTGAGCATCACTGCATGATCGTGATCCAATAAAACGTTAGAGGCAACCACGGCCAGAGAAAGGTTTCTAACTGGTACAACAAAAATAAGGCAATGCTACTCTATAGTTGCGTTCCAGTGCTAACTGCAACACAGGAGCGAACAAAGGTTGGTAATCAGACTGACTGTTTACTTCATGTAGTGACAATGATTTGAGATATTGTGATATTTCTGACATTGAATATTTCATAGCACATGTAACTCGCAGAACTGGGGACACCCCCCCCCCCCCCCCCCCCCCCTGTTTTCCAAGTCGAGGATTGATACAGAAACATGGTATGCACAATTGTTGATTCAAGGTCAAGAGAATCAATCTTCTAATTCATAATTTACCTAGGCCTTATGTCTTAACATCTAAACAAATGATGAAAAATTGTTGTGTTCTGTAACAAACAGCTGCAATTGACTTGGAAAAGTAGTTTGCAATTGTCATCCACTTATGCAAAACAACAGTTTAAGATCCAAAACTTGTTCGCAGTCAACATTTTGTTTGCACGTTTAAGTCCTTGACTAATTGTGTCATTAGTAACACCTGTTGTACGGATACTTGATTAGATTAAAAAGAACACGGTCCCAAAATCCAAAGCCTTGCTAGTAACTTAGCTACACAATACCTTCCAGTCACTTAGCAACCCAAAGCAAACTTGCAATGTTGTTGCTATTTCATCTGTTTACCTAAATTAAGCTAATTTTGCTTTCTGAGGTACCAATGTTTTAAGATTCTCAGTGGATTAAAATACTGTTTGACTTCCCAGCAAACGACACAAATTGATCTGGTTCCAATTAGGCACCACAACCTAGAGATTGGTGGCAATTTCAGCTAAGCATGTTTTTACCTCTGTAGCGGCCCGATCGCGCGGCACCCCATGACGAGCAGATCGGCCTTGTGGTTGGCAGTCACCTCGCAGATCTTTTCCTTGGGGTCACCCACCACCACCTCCGTCTTCACCTCTACCTGTAAGAAACAATCCCAATCAACTAACGTCCAAAACAGAGCAAGCAATCACTAGCACAAATCCATCAATGTCATCCCCGCTTACATTCTTGTCGGAGCAAATCTTGAGCGCGTGATCCAGGATCGCCTGCGTGATGCGCCGCTGGTGCGCCTCGATGGCCTGCGTGAAGGCCGGCACCTCCACCTCGCCTGAACAACCAACGCGATCCAACCATCCACGAACACCCGTCAAGCCCAGCTGCGTTCGACCAGAGGGGACATGGAGCAAGCGTACTCAGCGAGAGGAGGCAGCGCTGCGCTTACTGGGTCCGCCGAAGGGGATGGGTCCTGGGTTGAGGCCGGCGGCGATGCTGGGCGGCGGCTGGACGTGGAGGACGACGAGCTCGCCGTCGAGGCGGAGGCGCAGGTTGTCGAGCGCCCACCGCAGCGCGTTCATGCTCTCCTCGCTGCCGTCCACTGCCACCACCACGCTCGCCAGGTTCCCCGTCGCCATGGATCTCTCGAATGCTCACCTGCCCCCTCGCTTCTGTGATGGGTCACGAGTCGAGCAGAGCGATGGCCAGCCTGGTAACGGGTTGCGTGCAGGTTAACAAAACCGCTTAAAAACCGATTTTTACGGTTTTTTTAAAAAATTGATCGGATCAGTTTTACAAATCAGTTGGTTTTTTTTAAAAAATTTGAAAAATTAAAAAAATTCGAAATACCAAAAACCAATAAAACTGATCAATAAACCGATAAAATCGATCGGCTAATCAGTAAAACTGATAGGTTTTAAATTTTAAAATATGTACTGTAGCGAAACCGGCCAAACCACTTATAATTCACTGTAGCAAACTGTTAAAATTTTAAAGTTTCGATTTAAAACAATTTTTGACTGATTTTTTTAATTTTTACAATTTTTGTTAAACCGCTCCGGTTAAAGTTTAAACGAAATATTAAACCGTATGGCGTGTTGCTCCTCGCCTTGCCTGTTCCATCCACTGAACTCGTCGCGAATAATTGTGTAATTATCCACGTGGCGCGTCTTCCGGCACATGGTATGCGGTGGCAGTTCATAGCCGTCGGATTGTCAGCTTCCTCGAGCTGATGGGGGCACTGGTTGCATTCAGAAAATAAAGACGAAATCAACGTGAAAATGACAGTAGTTTTGCTGGGTTTGTTCTCATCGTTCTAGAACTAGCCAGCTCTGTTGAGTGTTGAACCTAATCAAGAATCGACCAATGTCAGGCAGAGATGGATGTCTTTTTTTTTTTCTTTCAAAGCTCCAAGCTATAGAAGAAAAGCCATCGGAACCGGGGGCTGGGGGGGGGGGGGGGGGGGGGGGGGGGACGGATGATTTTGGACTCTAATCGTGATGTCCTAACAATTAGACACTCTGTGTGATAATATATAGTACCAATTAGGTAGATAACATGTAAGTTAAAGCATTCTTTGAAATGCGTAATTTTTTTCTACATTTTTTTTTTTAAATTGAACTAATTTTTATAAAGACCTAACGAAGTCTAACGGTTAAAGTAAAAAAATCAAATCGCTCTCTCGGAATAGGTACTACGGAGCACTGCTATTTCCTTTTTTTTTAAAAAAAAGATCGAAACAGGTCATCTACGTTGCCGCAAGAACTGTGGGCCGTTGCGGTAAAGCCCAACTGAGAACAGACTGTGGACCGTACGCGGGTCGAGAGCTGGGCCGCTGCACAACTTGTCCGGGTAGTCCAGCCGCCAGCCGCCCTGCAGTCGACTGCGAGCTGGGAAGTGCGGGGACTGCTCTTGCTTTCCGTCATGTGGTGGGAGCTGGTTGCCAAACAAAATTTTCCTCTCTCCGACAGTGTCGGTGACGAGTCAACTTAGCTCCAATAGTGGTCTACTTCGTTTTTTCTTGCCAAAAGAGGCATAAGGGATGGTGTCTTCTACGCAAAAATCACAGGGACTGGAGTACCGATGCACCGCCAGTCTCCACGGACCACGGTCCGCCGGCAGCGGCCAACTGCCTGCCATACCGCGTTTGCGTCGACATGGCCTTTCTTTCTACGCGATCAGTCGATCAGGGGTGCTTCTATTATTACTGCCCTCCATCGACCATCGCTCACCTAGAAACACTAACTGCCTAGAAATCGAGCTGTTTTTCCCTTCTTTCGACGGATTCGTTGTCACTCTGGTCCTCTTTGCCAGGCTTGCGCGCCTACGGTCGTCGGACCAAAATCCAATGTCCGGTGACAACGAGACAACCTCGTCCATCCGCCCGTCAACACAACGGATCGTGACAGGGATTAACACGGACGGATTATCCCATCCAAACGATCGATGAAAAGACACGCGGCGTACGCCGTACTGTTCCAAGTTTTATGAGGGGGAGCATGCGTGTCGACCGGCGGCGTGGGTCGTACCGCGCCCAACGGTCGACGTCGCTATGCTCCGGACCACGGCGGCGTCCATCTGCCCACGTTCCCCGGTCGCGTGCTCGGGTGCACTGAACCCGCGAAGGTCCCGAGGGCGGAGCGAATCTCGAACGTGGTTGGGTGGGTCGCCTCGCCCCCCAAACTCAAAGCGAAGCAATCGGACCGGATGCGAGAGCGGCGGTGTCACAGGAGATCCGTGCCAACCCCCCCCCCTCCCCCGGGGTCCTGGTGACCTTGAAAGGCACCCTGTCGCTTTGCTTGGAAAGAGAGGCAGGCAGGCGCGCGTTGGCCAGAACAGGGCGAAAAGTAGCAGTGCGCCAGTGCCCCGGTTCGCTACCGCTGCGTTTTGGCAAGTGAAGTACGAGGGTCACCAGCCACCACCACCCATTCTACTGAAAAAGAAAAAAAAAAAGGTCACCACCACCAATCCATCACCCGGTCACGGCCGCCCGCCCAATCCCAGGCCGCGTCGATCGCTGCTCCGCCCGTGGCGTCGCACAGTGCTCTGAGTACGATTACTCTGTGGCTCTAGGCTGCAGCAGCTGTAGCTGCGCTTTCCATTCGTCGAAGAGCCGGGTTCAGGATTGGACGGCCGACAGACTATCTCACTTTCTCTCTTCTTTCTAGGAGTACGTACTCCCCTGCCCGTCGTCGTCGTCGACGTACACGTACGCGTCGCCGTGATAACTGGGCCGGTCCCGTGAATGATCTGGGAGAAGGCTACAAGTACGCGTAGCCTTTCACCCGCGAGGTCTAGCGTTTTCTACTTGTGGATAGCCCTATTCTCCCGCCCTATACAATAGGGGGTGCACATGCGCTGTTCATGCTGTACTCTAGGAACAGCGGATTCACGTGGCGCTCTTCGGTGACAGGAGCGTCTTCTTTGTCCAGCTGCCCGTCATCTTGAGACCAGGGGAGCACAAGACTCTACCCAGAGAATCTTTTCAAAGAGCCCTGCTTTTGTTCAGTTTCAGTTCGGTCTGAGCTTCCCTGTGTTCACGCTGAAAGAAATCGCCATTGTTTTAGAGTTGGTAAACTATCTCCTCTTCTTTTATTTCGTAAGAGAGATGAAACTACAAATCAATCTAAAATATCAAATTTTAAAAGAAAAAAAATAGTTCATGCGATGTTTTCGATGAAATTTTTTTCGATAGAGCAAATTTTTTTTCAATAATGACATTTATTTTTAAAATAATCACTTAACTAATATACAATACATGCAACTTTTTATAACTTATTGATTTCTTTTTAATTTAAATATTATAATAATTATTAATTATTTTAGTATTTTTACCTTTAAAAGAACTATTTTATTGTTGAGATATGTGTAAATGTACGGTTGACTAGAATTTGTCTTCTTTTATTCTGACCAAATATTCACTGGGGCATTTTTTTAGTTTTTCGACCATATTTTTTTTCTGGGATATAAACTACCAGTACAAAATGTTACGAGTACTACTCCTACAGCTGGGCGACGGCGTCCGCCACCGCTCGTACAAGTCCACACCATGTCACCACGGAAGAAATGCTGCGCCGCCGGCAGCGTAAAAGCTTGGCCTGGTGTGGATTTTCCCAGCGCGGAAAGGTCCGAATAGAGCAGATTTTATTCCGGATAAAATCTACAGTATTTGGCAATCGGGAATTGGAGTCTAGATTTGGGTTTGGAAATTAAAAAGAAAGATTGAGATCCTCTATTCATTAATTATATTAAATCTTCACGTTTCATTTATTTTTTAATTTCAAATCCATTTAACATTTTGCATTTACCGAACGACACCTAAACGAACACTCATTGGTAATCCGACCCCTCTTCAAACCTTAGTACGCTCCAATCCAGCATCGTTCCGGGTCATTCCACGACAACCTAAGGCCTAAACCAGTTTTCCTCAAAAAAGAAGGCCTAGACCAGTCCGTCGTGGAAAGCACGGGTGTGGACGGGTCGGGTTCCGGGAACGCCTGCTTGCGCGCACCCGCGTGGCCAGGCCCAGACAGTGCTTGCCTCGGATTAGGGTGGTGCGGCTGTTCGTCCAAAAGAAGTGATTCTTTTTACTGCTTCGATCGAGCTAGCGCAATAGGTATACATGTGATCCCGTCAAAAGCTCAGCTAGTTAAAGTCGGAAAAAAAAACTCCTAAAATGTGGATTACACCTAGCCGGGACGGTACTATGAGGACTAAAATTCTGGATTGATTTGACGTCTCACGCCAACTTGGTCGAACGTTGGGTTGCTCATGTTTTTCATTTTATTAGAACTGTAGTATCACGATCTTCCAATCTGGACAAAGATATTTGGGACAAAGTGTTTTCTGGAACATTCAGTTGTCTTAGGAGTATGTCTAAACGAAGAGCTGCTTGACATAAATGACAGGAGATACAACGGTAGCAGATGTTGAGATTGCAAATAATCTAAGATACAAATGAAAACCGTGTTGTTATCTAAAACAATTTGAATTGTAAGTATGGAGGTAGTACTTCTCTAGTGGTATGGCAGATGCCAATGGGGGAAGGAGAATGCCGATGACCTAGAGTATCCATCGCGCATTCGCTGCAATCTCACTCGTGACTCGACCCAGCAGAACGAAGAGTCTAGATCGCCCGCGCCACAGGGTCAGGGCCGGAACAGGGAATCCGAGCGGCTGCGGCAGTACGCGGCCGTGGGGTGTGGCCGATCCAATCGATCGAGCGCGCGGCAGCAGCATCTCCTCCGCTTTCCTCCTTGTTTTCCCCCCAACGCGCTGCGGCGCAGGCCGGCCGGCCAGCCGGCCCGCTCTCCGTCACCGCGCACGCGGCCGCCTGCTACGTCCAGTACTGTTCTGGTCCGGCCATGCGCCACCCTCCACCGCCCCGTTGCCTTTCCTTTTCAGGAATCCTCAGGCCTTTCCCATCCCTACGCCTCCCTCCTCCCTCGCCTCTCCTTGCCCTTTCGCCCTCTGCTAGGGGTGGGGGCCACCCGCGCGGTTCCGTGTTGGTGAGCGCATAAACAATGACTGGGCCGGCCGGCCCCCTTTCTCCCGGATCGCCCCGTTTTATGCTTTGTTTAATCGCGGGGTGCGTGGGTGAATCGCCGTGGGCTGTGGCTGGATGGGTCCGTTTATTTATGCCGAGACCTGCCAGTAGGCGCAAGTCCTCGTCTCGAGACCCCAACCCGCCCCTGTCCCCTTCCCTTTCCTTCTCCCCTCCTCCTCTCCTTTCGCATCCCATCGCCGGTTGCTGGTTCGCTGCTCCGAGAACTGTTCCGCTCTCGCGGAGTGATTGGGTGGGTGGAGACCGAGGGAAGCAGGAGGGTGGGTGAGGGATCGGCGCGCGCGCGCGGCGGAGATGACGAGAGAGCGGCGGGAGATAAAGAGGATAGAGAGCGCGGCGGCGCGGCAGGTCACGTTCTCCAAGCGCCGCCGCGGGCTCTTCAAGAAGGCTGAGGAGCTCTCCGTGCTGTGCGACGCCGACGTGGCGCTCATCGTCTTCTCCTCCACTGGGAAGCTCTCCCAGTTCGCCAGCTCCAGGTACGTCTATATACGTGGGCTCTCCTCTCCGCCGACGTCTACCTTTCGCTCTCTTCCGTCGCGTGCTGCCGGTTTTCGGTAGATCTAGACGCGTCCCCTCCCGCCTCGCCTTCCACGGTGTAAGATCCGACGTCTCTAGGGTTCCGCCCCCCAGCCCCACACCCCCACCCCTGCGGGAAACTTCTCTCTCGCATACCGCGTCCGTCTTGTAGGAATCTTGTGCCATGTGTTGGCGCGGATCGCTTTGGATCGCTGTCTCTTCTTTTGAATGAGACCTGGCTTGCGTTCGAAGGATGTGTTTTTGTGGTAAGGTTCGAGGTTGGGTTGCGCAGAGTGCGTGAATCTCCTCCGGAGAAATGGGGATTTTTAATCTAGTTTACTGTAGTATGCGCCTGTACTTGCAGATTATTTTTGGGACTTTTCTTTTTCCCGTTTCGGTGTGGAGACTGAGGAAGGCATCTCCGCTGCTGCGCTAGGTAGGCGTAGTACTCCGACTGTAACTTCTGTTATTTGCTGTGCGTATGAGTGCGCAGAGTTAATCGAGGTCTGCATCTTCCCTGTTCTGTGGTGGGGGTAAAGTCACGCCTGCTAATTGTGTACGGCGATCTTTGTGATTTTATGTGCTGCTGGGTGGCATTGCATTGCCCGGTGATGAAAAGAGGGGTCTCGTGCTTCGTGCGAAGCTGCCATGCTGCGACTGGGATCATCATCTGTTGTTTAAACTATTCGGCTTGTTTTTATTGTTAAATCATGTGATGCTGTTGATTGATTTGAAATTTGTTTTATTGCACAATCTTGTCCTACTGTTCTCCGATATGAAATGCTAGTACAAGTATTTGCTCGTACACGCATTTTTCGTCATCCATTCCTTTTGGCGTATGCTGAAAGGGAGCGTTTTACTATGGGTGCCTAGATGTCATGCCGTATTCTTGTTTTTAATATGTCCTCGCTTACTTTGTCCAGCTTTGATTCGAGGCAGTAGAACTTCGTTCTTGGGAATAACTTGAGTTAGGCTAGGATTCTAACGTGGTACTTTAAGAGGTTATACTAGGATACTATATGTATGTTCCAGCATCTAGCAGCATCATATCTGTTTGTGTTTGATATGCCTCGACATCCAAATAAAATGATCACACACAGTTCTTTCGCATATTTGAAATTGATTGACTACTAATAATAAGCATGCTGTCATTTTAAAATATTCTTGACATTGTTAGACACTAATC
>BCLG01003923.1:27344-40437 GCA_001602295.1 Zoysia matrella
TGTCATTCATGCATCAAATTCCTTTGAAAGAGCGATTCTTCTTCTTTCTTCATATTTGATATGTTGTGCTGTACAATCAAAATGAAATTTATTTCTCACCACAGCAAGCACTATGCCTGCAATCTGTTTGCACATTCTCAGCAGCTTGAAATTTACCTAACCTAGAATCACCTGGCTTCAATTGGTACATGCGTTTTGAATTTCTTGGTTGTTATTGATATTGATACATTGTTTTTCTGAATTGGCTCCACAAGAATTTCAATAAAATCAATTCTTAACTTCTTATTGCGTAATGTTTTGGTTGAAGCAGCAACATGATGAAGTGATATTATTTTTGTAAGCGACGTATTTTAACTCAGAAACACAATTTTAGCACTGACATACTAATGTTGAAGCGCAATGGATGATCCCGTCCTTATAAACATATTACTGTATGTTCTAATACTATACTATAAAAATGCCAACACAGTAGGTGACGTGAGAATATGCAGAGATGCTTGATGCAGGTGTTTCTTTATATGTGCTTACAGTAATATGTAAATATGTATGTATATAAAAAGGAGCACATACACGTGATGCTTGATTACTTAATGAACAACAAAAATTGAATGCTATAAAAAAATAGAAATTGTTGATATTTCACATGTTTTTCTTCATCTGATAACCTTCAGTGGGTACCATTGTGCTACATGAAAACTGGCTAATAACCATTTATCAACTGAATGTCATCTGTCATTCCCTTTTTGAACTCAAGTTTTCTTTGCTTGAGATGTGCTAGTGATTCTAGTGTTTATGCGTATTTCAGTCGCTATATTTTGCTGCCGTATCAAAGACATGCTCTGTCTTATTATGATCTGCTTATCGTACCTGATGGGCAGGTCATTGCCATGTTGCTGCTGAGTGAGACTAACTTATTAATTGTCATCAACTGTCAACCAAGCATATACAATCACACGATTAGTTATCTTATTAATTTCATTTTTACTTGATTTATTATAGCATGTTATGGTACTGACATTGCCTTCCCTTGGACAGTATGAATGAGATAATTGACAAGTACAACACGCATTCTAAGAACCTGGGAAAAGCAGAACAGCCTTCACTTGACTTGAACGTATGCAAAAAATTTCTTCTGTCGTACTCAAAAGCCCGTCATATAATTATCTCTGGTCATTGCATTGAAATTTTGCTCCATTTCTTACATTGCTAAGTGGTACAGCAGAGCAGATAAATAATTTATTTACTGTTATTTTAACTAATGATTTTATGATTTCGAAGTTGTTCAAATCATATATTCAGATATAGAAATGATTGAAAAAGTCCATTTCTGTCCAGAATCCAGATTCCTATATACTTCTCTTTTAAAATCCTCTAAGAATATTTATCATTCATAAAGTTGTCTTGTTACTGCCATGACCATCACCACCTAAATGATACTGGCATGCTTATTGTGTAACTTACCTAATTTGTCGCCAATACTAACAGTTCTACCTTATGCTATTCAGTTAGAACACAGCAAATATGCAAATTTGAATGAGCAACTTGCAGAAGCGAGCCTGAGACTTAGGTATCCCCTATTCCTAAGTCAACATGATTCATAGAAACAGTTGCTTACAATCAATGTGTTTATGATGTTTTATATTTTTTGCAGGCAGATGAGAGGTGAGGAACTTGAGGGGTTGAGTGTTGAAGAACTCCAGCGGTTGGAGAAGAACCTGGAAGCTGGTCTGCATAGGGTGCTTCAAACAAAGGTATGGTGAATGAACACATACTGTTTCAACGTCCTTAGATTCAGGCTTAACATGAGCAGCTGTTTGATACGATATATATGTGATTTGCAGGATCAGCAATTCTTGGAACAGATCAATGACCTTCAACGAAAGGTAAGGAAAAGCTAATTGATTGACATCTAGTTGTAACCTTTGGTTTTCTTAGTCATGCTTTAAAAGCGTACTATGAAATGTTTCGAGCATATTTATGACCTCTTACAACAGAATTATGCGTACATGATCTAGTATGTGGTTACTACCAGTAGGAGAAACTTATATTAGAGTTAGGTTACTCATTTAACTACTGAAAGTATTATACCTTGAGAGTTAGAATGATGATGCATAAGAATAGAGGCTTGCATGCTTAGATTAAAAGTTGCTTATATTTTTGATACTGCATTAGAAGGTGAAAATGAGAGACATGTTCTTTTCCATACCAAACTTTGGCTCGAAAATTGCATATAATACTGGCTTCTTTGGTTTGATGCACCATTGTTTGTTCATTTGACATGAACTTAATTTATATTCTGTACGTATCTCCTATTAGTACAGTTTTTCTAGTAAAGTGATGATTAGACATCATTTACCTGCTGCATTATTTTCCATGTTTTTCCACAGAGTTCGCAGCTGGCTGAAGAGAACATGCAACTGAGGAATCAAGTATTGATCGCACTTCTTTAACTAGTCATCTTTTCTTTTGAGAATGATTCATCTAAATACACATTTTTGTGCATCGTTATTATTCTTGGACACAGGTATCCCAGATAGCACCAGCTGCCAAGCAAGCTGTTGTTGATACTGAAAACGTTGTTGCTGAAGATGGGCAATCGTCTGAATCTGTGATGACTGCATTGCACTCTGGAAGTTCACAGGATAATGATGATGGATCGGATGTATCACTGAAATTAGCGTGAGTCTCTAAAAGTTTTGTTTATATGAACTAAGTTTTGCTAAATGCAGTCACATAGTTGTGTGTAGGGGTGTAAATAGGTGCACCTAAGCTTAAATCTCCAATCCTCTTTAGTTCAAAAAAATAATGAACTAGTTTTTCAAAAAATGAAGAGAATTTTAAAAACTTAGTTCATTTTTTTTAACTAAACAGGTTTGGAGGGTAACCTTCTGTCTCTGATTTTACACGCCTAGTGTGGGTTCTTAGATCAATTTTGGTTATGATATAACAACTGATCTCTTTTTGTTGAGTTTAGTTTAATTTAATAATTTAAGCGAAAGAACAAATTACTCCCCCGTATCGTACTTTGGTTGGTCACGAAGTGTTGGCTTTTAGTATCAGATCTAACAGTTGGTGCTTTATTACCAGGTCAACTGAAATTTTGTGTCTCGTAGTAGGGCACCTTTCATGTTTACTTTATACGTATTTACAGTGAGCCTTCATCTTGCAGGTTACCTTGTGTTCCATGGAAGTAACAATGTTAAAGCGCCCTTGCTGGTCTGAATGGAGTTGCGGCCTCTGCCGACAGGATCTCTTGTGTTACGGACTTATGGGCGCAACCATATTTCAATAATCTTGCATTAGAAGCGAGATCAGTTAAGCTGATTTGTCATCCTTTTGGCTTCATGATGCGATGTTCCGCTTGTACCGTTTGCTAGGATGTGAACTATAAGTTGTTAGGTCGGTCTGTACTTTTTCTCCTCATCGCTGCTGGTATGCTACCAATGTACTTTAATTTGCTATGGAAGTATGGCTAATGAATCTGGCAACGTTAACAATGGATCTACCGCAGTATTATAAACTATATAATGATACATTTATGGCCGGAGTACCCGTCTTCTACTTACCTGATTATTTCTATCTCGTGATGCTACTACCTTGCAAGAGACGCCTGATTGCGGGGATGGGTCTGCCACTACCGGTTATGCCTTGCAGTATGGCAGCAAAAAATATTCCGAATGCAAAAGTGAAGGTGTCGTGACGTTTTGCTTAGAAAATTCCGAATTTATCGGACAGAAAACACAAATGCATACTAGCCAAAAAAAAAAAACCTGCCGCATAAACTATTAAATTTCCGCAAATTAATCAAATTGAAAAGCAAACAGACCAGTTAACACCAATCAGGCTGCAACAAACCCCGCCAACAAACTCCACTCGCGCGGCCGCCGCAGTCCGCTTCGGCGCTTCCTCGCCTCCTGTCAGGCTCACTTCCCGGCAACCTCCCGACCGCCGTCCCGTGTCCCCTCCCTCATTTGAACTTCCGCAGACACAGCTTCCTGGGCACCCGCGTGGCCTCGCTCCCGCCTCCGCCACCGACGCGCGCCTCGAAAAGTTCGTTCCTAGGGCTTGTACCCGTCTCACCCGTTTGGCGCGGCGATGGAGTGTGGCGTCGAGGGTCCCGCGGCGGCGGCGGCGGCAGAGGCTGGGGAGGTGGTCATGAGGAACCCGAGGTGCTTCCTCGACGTGAGCATCGGCGGCGAACTGGAGGGGCGGATCGTGGTGGAGCTCTTCGCCTCCGTGGTGCCGCGCACGGCGGAGAACTTCCGTGCACTCTGCACGAGCGAGAAGGGCGTCGCCGCCGACACCGGCGTGCTGCTCCATTACAAGGTTTGTTTCCGTTGGTTCGGTTCGCTATTTATTTTGTTTTGGGTTTGGTGCGGTGCGACGAGGTTTAGGCCCTGTTTGGCACAGTTTGGGTATCGTGTGATGTTTGTGGACGAAACAGAGTTATTTAAACGTTCTGTTGTAGTGCGATTTCGATTACTAACAATTGCTAGGTTTTTATACGGAAATTTGCTTGAGACTAATTTGGTTCCCAATTCTGTACGTAATTGTTTTGCCTGTAACGTTCGTCATGATGGACTAGCGTGCCAGTTCAGTGATTTATCTGAACGATCGAAGGTGCAGCCAAGGTTAACATTACTGATGGAACCGTGGAAATTAGGTCAAAGCGGTTTAATGAAAACTGTTTCAGCTCGATTTAACGCTCAAAATATAACATCAAAATTTGAATGAAAACGAACCAGCGCGGTTTGGTCGAAAACCACGTGATTTTGAATGGTTTTGTGAACCTTGGTCGCAGCTAGTAGAGTGAACATTTTGCTGCCACGCCAAGTTCCCCTGGCTCTGGGAGCATGGCTTTGACAAAATTTGAATGCCTCTGGTACAGATAAACGTGGTTCTAATTACAACCTTATGTCACTCTTCGCATATATCCCGCCCTTGCAATATCAACCTCCTTTTCTAGTTTTTGAAGTTCTTGTTGAACGCTCCATGCACCATAACTCCATTTAAATTCATACCTTTCTTTTATGCATGTAGCAAGGCAGTGATGTCCTATGAAACCTGAAATATGTCAGTGTTCTGCTTATTAATTTTATTCTACACATAAACAACTTCAGACTGACCATAATTTGAACATGTTGACAGAACTGGACATAACTTGCACAGTTATCTATGTTTATAATGTTTGCCACCTAAACTAACAATAAGATAGGCCCGGTTTCTGACGTCTTCTCTCTTTCCCAGTTGTAGATTAGACTAGAAGCAACATTTGCATGTATCAAATAGCCGTAAATTTTGTGCCTGTGGTTAGTCGGGATTGAGTATAGGAAGGTTTTCAAGAAATCTTGTTGCCGATGTTACACTAGCAGTTTGCATGATGATAGAACAGTCTTGGCTCTGTATGGTTAAGATTTCGAATGAGTTATGCCAACTGTTGTTGGTTCATCAAGGTGTGAGCTGGAAGGATGATGTATCATAAATATATAACTGAAGCAGTAGTGATTAGTCTTCCACTGAACTGTTGTGTTGGGAACTACATGGATCCAGCTGTGTCACGAGCATAGTGGGACTTCCATACATTGTAGTGGTGGGGGTTTGAGACTTGTTGGGCAACTTGCTTTTTCAATTCTTTATAAAAGATTGGTGGGCCCTGTGATTTTAATTGCACTGAGTTAGCACGATCTTTACAGGTGCTTATAAAATGCGTCCTTTGCAACAGAAAGATGAAGTCAAGATTTTATTATATTGACCAGAATTAGTTGGTTCGTTGTTAAAAAAAATTAAACCAAATGCCTTCTATTTTTCCACCTAGATATTTTAAGCTCCACAATTATTTCCCTCACAAAGTACACCCTTTTTACAAATTCAGGCTTCATGCTTTCATCTTAGTGTCAAAGGTTTTATGGAAGGTGGAGATATAACTGCTGGAGATGGAACTGGCGGACAGTCAATATATGGTCTGCATTTTGATGATGAGAATTTTATTTTGAAACATGAGAGGAAAGGGATGTTATCAATGGCCAATGCTGGTCCCAACACAATGGATCTCAGTTTTTCATCACTACCACTAGAATACCTCACCTAGATGGCAAGCATGTTGTCTTTGGAAAGGTTATTAAAGGAATAGGAGTGCTTCGTGCAATGGAGCATATTCCTGTTGAAGAAGCTGACAACCGTCCGACTGTGGATATCGTTATTGCTGATTGTGGGGAACTACCAGAAGGTGCCAGTGATGGAGTTGCAAATTTCTTGAAGGATGGTGACATGTATCCTGATTGGCCAATTGATCTTGATGAAAAACCTGCTGAAATTTCTTGGTGGATAGATGCTGTGGAGTCTGTAAAAGCTTGTGGGAACGAATATTTCAAGGTTCATTTGCTTTCTCGTAGTAGCAACTAATGTTACTTTGGATAAGTCTATGCAGGATTTCAACTGTGGCAAATTAGCACAATGTCTTGCATCTGGTAAGAAGAATACACCCAAACTGTATACTAAACCTAAATTCACTAAAAAGAAAAGGTAGTTTAGTGTAATATAGGCAACCCATGTGATTACTTTACATGGATCGTGCAACTTAAGTCACTGTCTGTATGCAGAAACAGGATTTCAAGACAGCCTTCAGAAAGTACAGAAAAGCCATGAGGTACCTTGATCTTTGCTGGGAGAAAGAAGAGATGGATGAAGGTTGTGTTTCTCTCTTCCGATCAATACTCAATTTTGTTAATGATACGATTTGGTACATACTAACGCTTATTTATGTCCAGAGAGGAGCTCAGCACTCCGAAAAACAAAGTCAACTATATTTGCCAATAGTTCTGTAAGTTCCATTTTCGGCCACTTGGTGATTCGCAAATATCTGCATTTCTGTAGTATAGCATTTCAAATGTTCTAGATGTTATCTCTTTAGTGTTTCTGCTCTCTCTTGCTAGTATATTGATGTCAATTACAACTTTTGCAGGCTTGCAAGCTGAAGTTGGGAGATTTAGCGGGTGCTTTGTTAGATGCTGATTTTGCACTGCGTGAAACGGATGACAATGCAAAAGCTTTTTTCCGACAAGGACAGGTTAGTGTCCTTGTGTGTATTAGTCACGGAAATTTAATTTTCGGTCATATCAAACAGTATCAACATGTATGTGCTATGACCCGGGTTTTACCAAAACATGGTACAGCATACCATTTTTCACTTGAACCCTTAGTTTGGATATATATTACATTCCTGCCACAACATTACTTGTAATTCTCTCTCTGTGGGCGCTGACGGGGCTTACTTTTAGTTTTAGTGTCTTCATAGTCTGAACTTCTCAATTTCCGTTTGCAGGCACGCATGGCACTCAACGATATTGATGCTGCAGTTGAGAGCTTCAAGCGTGCATTGGAGTTAGAGCCAAATGATGGTTTGTGTATCTCCCTGTCCTCTTCAATGTTGTATTCACAGATCGTTACTTCTCTATTCACTTAATAATAATACTATATTTCGTTTTGACTTTCTTTAGGAGTGCTTAAAAGAGAACTCATTGCTGCAAAGAAGAAGGTTAACCTGTTATACTTCTCTAAATCTTAGGACTAAGCAATGTTTTTCCTGACTGCCTGCAATTGGGGCAGATTTCTGACAGACGTGACCAGGAAAGGAAGGTTTTTTCTAGGATGTTCCTACCTTCAGGAAGATCAGACACGAGTGACAAGGTACATTTTCTAATACCATACTCTACCATTTTCTATAGATAATCCTTGGTTTGGATCTTTGGACACGTCATCTTGCTGCTGATAGTATTGAGCTTAGGTGTTGATCATTTGTCTTGTTCTCTTGTAGGAGAAAATCTGACCCTAAACTAATTGAAATGATCAGGTTATCAGGCTAGCAAATATTTCTCTTGACTACCACGCCCATACCTCTCAGCAATGCACATACTTCTCGTTCCGCATTCTGATCTCATGCGTTATTTCTGCAGGTATTAGGAGTGTGTTTTGCGCAATAGAATTAACTCCCATCAGACGACCAAAAATAGTGGAGTGGTGATACCAGGCCCCTTTTGTTTTACGGTATATGGGGAACCATGAATCGATGATTCACAATGCTGTCGTTAAATGTAGGACCTGGCATTGTTCCAAAAAAAAATGCAGTGTCCGGTGCGTGGCATCGACTTGAACAGTCAAATTCTCCGAAGGCCTGCTGATAGACAGTTCCTATTAATGCATCATCGTTGACGTGACAAATGATGCTCCCTTCTACGTGGTTCGTTTTATATATATATATATATATTTTTTTTTGACAGGCTTATTTTGATTCTTGAGCCGCAAGTTCCATTGCATACCTGTTCGCAGGGTTTCTGATAATAGAGACGTTAGGCGATCACGAGGCACATAAACGGCAAACATGTAGAACCGCAATTGGAAATCTTCACACAAAACTATGACCAATAACAGATACAGCGCAGTAGATTTATATGAATTCATTACAGCGTGTCATCTAATATCACACATGGCAGTATGGCACTTTTTTTTTTTCTCTTCAAAAAACATTGCCACATGGCTAAGATTTTGACACACTGTTTCTATGCTGTCTATGCGTTGTAATTGTCCAAGCCAAGGTCCCTCAAGGCAGCCGTGGCAGCATCTTTGCTACTTGCATGCGTCATCTTGGCTTTTCTAATAAGCTTCTCTGCTCCATCGTTAAGCAGGATTGTCCTTAAATGGCAGAATAAAAGTGTCAGGATATAGAAACATGCAATAGAAATGGCTGTAAAAACTAGCTTACTGTGCTACCTCCATTCCAAAATATAAGCATTTCTAAGTTTGAATAAAGTCAAAATCTTTTAACTTTTACTTAATAATATCTAGAAAATTACATAATTTTTAATATAAAAATATAATTTTTATGAAAGTTTATTTAATGATGAATTCAAAAAATATAATTTTTATATGATAAAATATTATTAATTATATATTATTAGTAGTCAAAGTGATAAAAGTTTGACTTTGATTAAACCTAAAAATGCTTATATTTTGGAACGGAGGGAGAATCTTAATTCTGGTTCCATCTAATCCCTGTTAGCCAAACTAGTTTTATGATCATGATGTCTGAAATGGAAAAAGGAAAAGAGAGAATGAGGTGTGCGCAGTACACTCCACTATATACCTGTTCTCAGGGTTTCTGACAACAAGATTACGAATCATAAGACATGCTTGCTTCTGAGTCTGGCCAGAAGAAGGGAATCTTTGCATCGCCTGGATCGCAAGAGTCCCATATCCCACTTCCATAGCACGCGCTGCATTATCTGGCGATCTCAGGGTAAGGACTGTCACCATAGACATCACCTGCATATTCATTTAGCTCAGGGTGATATATCAAAATAGATATTCTCCAGTTGTTGCAGTTTATATATGGTACCTCTTGTATTATAGAAGCATCTTCTGAAAATATGGATGTCAATTTTAAGAACTTGTCAAAACCACCTCGCTGAAGGATAGCAGACTTGTTGGCGTCACTTGCAGCAAGCTTAAAGAACAAATATTGAGATGTTAATTAAATTCAACAAAAGCAGGAAATCCGCAAACACAAGAATGTTGCAACGTTGAACCATACTGCCATCATACCTTAGACAACAAAGAGCAGCAAGATTTTGCTGTAATTTTGTTTTTATGTTCACCAGCCTCATTGATGCATTGAAGAAGCACATCAATGCCACCATTTTCAGATATGGAACGGCATATTTCATCCTGCGGTAACAAAGAAAGAAAATGGTGAAGCTCTCCTATGACAAGGGTTACTGCAGCATAGCTTGTTTGTGCTGTTTGAGCATATAATTCCTTCAAGGAAAAAGAAGGCTAACTACTTCAAGGGAAAAGAAGGCAAAATCTCATGATAATTGGCGAGGGCAAGATGATGAGTGGCAGTATGAATGTTTCAACTTTCAAGTGTTAGATTTTTCTGAATAGTGGTCACGCAACTAAAATTTCTGCTCAACAGGATGTAAACGGAAAACAATAGTACTAATAATCTAAGGGGACAGGGGAGACTTTGGAATTAATCCTCAGATTTTTGTTTTATATTTTTAAACCGATCCCAAGGTCCCCAGATGAAACCCTTCATTAGAAGGTTCGTTTTACACAAACTTGCAAGAAAACTGAAGCATGAGCGAAATTTAAAAAAAAAGGGCAAAACTGCAAAGCTTACATTCACAGCAATTGCTTTTAAAGCAGCACAGGCAGATGGCAAGCTGGAAGGCGGAACTTGGCCACGAAGTGCATTGACAAGAACTTCTGCAACCCCAATTTCAGCAAATCTCCGAGAGTATCCATATACCTGTTCAATTTCATCTATTTCATTTAACATTTTCAAATTACATTATCTCAAACTCAAAGTTCATGAATTTTAAAGCTATCATGATAAACTATTATCAGCTAAGTAAAGAAATAAAATGAAACAATAATTCATAGTAAATCACAAGATTCACATGTTCTGATGGCATTGAGTGGATAAAACTGTCTTATGGGGTACAAAATAAAAAGACAAATGATGGGTCTGACAATGCCTCTAAACATTGAAGTCAACACCTCACACTTCCACATTTATTTCTGTTAACAAGCTGTCTTATTATCAAATCTAGAATTTTTCCAGGACAAAATATCAATTGTCAATTATGATTCAACTCAAATGTATACATAAAGTATCCTGATTCTTTTTGTGTTCCAACCCACTTATGAAAACATAAAGTCACAAATTGATAATGATGTATTCCATGATAGATCATATAGCAAATCACTATACAGCAGCTTCAAACTTACCACCTATTAGCATAGAACAAGTGCATGATGTGAAATTACTGTAATATTTTTCACAAAATCAAGCAAGCATTCATACTTGAGAGGCCACCACCCGGCAGTCATCAGGTGTCAACAGAATGCGTACTGCCTCATACAAGCTTTGAACATTAGTTTTTGATTTCTCCCTCATAAGCTGCAGAATGAGCTCATCGACCTTCAAATCCATAAAGGATTCTTTCACAACTTCATTTCCTGCAGAACCTGCTGCCACAACACTAAATCCAGAATCCAGTAAATCTAAATTTTCTGAGCCTCCTTTCAAGATATCCATGACAATTCTGGGCCCTTCACTTTGTCTAAACTTTTCAGTGCTTCCAACATCTATAAATTGAGAGTTTCAGAAGTTAGAAACAGGACATAGTTTGCCATTGCTAGGATACAGTATAGAGCATAATAATCCTTTCCCTTTTATCTTTCAGTGGTGAAAATTTGGCCAAAACTAGACTAATGAAGTAAAATAGAAGGATTGATAAATATGCATGGCACCATAGCTGAAATGCTTCGGAGCATGGCAGAACAGGGCACTTCAACACTTAGGCAGTATGTGAAAAATTATACTGTCGCTATACAAAATTAATAACTGCATTTGAATACCGCAATTTTGTAGGGAATTTATCGGTACACCCTTGACCATTCTATAACATCTGCACACATTTTTAAGTGTTGTCAAGCAGAAACTTGTCATTGCTTCTAGGTGCATTCCACGGTACTCGGGAATACCAATGCATGCTACTATACAAGTTCAACAAATTTTCAAATTTCTACTGAAGTCGTAACTGCAAATTTAAGTGGTGAATGAAAGGATCACGTAAACTGCAAACAGATGTCTGTGTCCCAATTTATACCCCGAATCATGGAGCCCAGGGCCTTCAACCCCCATGCAAGTAGCCTCTCCTGCTCAACCCCAGCCGCCGCGCACAGGGCGACGAGCGTCTCGATGCCACCATTCCGCACAGCGATCGCTGCATTCTCTGACCCCACGCCAGAGCAGCATAGGCCGTGCAACTCAACGAGCAAGGACGCCAACCTATCCAGATCCTCCCCCGACCCACCGCCGGCGCTGAGAAAGGCCTTCAGTTCATTCAGCACGCGCACCATCGGGCTCACCTCTGCCGCAGAGGCGCCAGGCACGCGCTTGACGATCCCTGCACGAAGCAGCAGAGAAGTTGCAGGTGAAGAGGGCAAAGGATGGCGGCAGTTCGGATCTGAAGCGGAGCGAGGATGAGTCAGTGGGTACCAGAGATGTCGGCACCCTGGAGGGTGAGGGCCTCGACGGCGTCGGCGAGGGCCTCGTCGGGGTCCATGCCGAGGTCCTCCATGTTCTCCCGGACCATGGCGTCGAAGGCCTCCTGCGAGATCGCGATCGCCATTTCCTTCTCTCTGCTTGTGGTTTCGCCGTTTCGGTTCTGAGAGTGAACAGAAGGGAAGGGTTTGGTTGTCGGGTTTTCCGCCCTTTTTGGGGAAACAAATGCAGAGGACAATTTCAAATGTAGAACAAAACTTCCATTCATTGCAAGGACAAATATGTTTTTACCTCTACTTTATAGGTTAATTGTGATTTTGACTTTAGTTTGTGATTTTATCATTACTATTTAAAAATAAACAATTTCTTTACCTCTAATTTCAACACAATTAGTTTCAGTTTTAAAAATAATGAATTAAAATAATAAAAATAAATAAAATAGCAAATTATCACTTTATCCCCTCTCCCTTTCTTCTCATCCATAACTCAATATATTCGTGAAACTTTATATAAATTATACTGAAATTTATCAAATATACTAAAAATAATTCAAATGTTGACAAAATATTTTTAAAAAAAATTTATGCGAAAATATTATCAATTTTCATACAAAATAAAGTAAATTATAATTTCCTAAAAAAAAAGGTAAATCAAAGGATTTTATCTTATAAATGTTTTTTGTAACCTTGTTAAGTAAACTTCACATTCACTTTTGAAAATCAAAAGCAAAATCACAACCTAAAAAGTAAGGGTCAATTTCTTATTAACCATTAAAAAAACTTTTGATTCCTTATTAGCCACTCAAAATTTTGAATTTTCTTATCAACCACTAATATTAACTTTTTTTTCTTTATTCGCCACTCTTATACATTTAGAGGCTTAAAAAAGACTTATTTGCCCCTCAATCATTTTTTTACTAAGTTTTCTCATTAACTATTTTAGTGAATGTTACACGAGTTAATTTTATCTCACAAATTTACATTATGGCTTATAAACTTAAATGAAAATTAAATAGTTCATATT
>BCLG01003924.1:0-43662 GCA_001602295.1 Zoysia matrella
CCTGCCGATACCCGAGTTCTAAGTACTTGGTTGCCTAGCATAGCTTTGACATAAACCTCAGGGAACCTGGTCTTATCATGTGGTATAAGATCCTGAGCCTCAATGATATTGACACGCAGATACCAAAGCTTTGGAGTGAGATAAACTTTCGACTTAATGCTCGCAAGGCCATCACCAGGGACTGAGGCTGCATCAGAATGCCATGCTTCAGGGAATGCTTCATCAGCTTGAGTACCCATCCAAACAGCTAACATCAGCTCTCCCTTCCCCTTGTGCCCATGTCGGTCTTCCAATCGATACCACTGTGGAGCCAGTGGGCTATCAGGTGGCACTCGCTTGGGGACCTCATTCAGATCAAAAACAACACGCCCAATGAAGTCATCCTTAACAAGATCCTTGTCCTTCACTACAATCTCCACAAATGTTGACTGAATACGCTCTTTTGAAAACGCAAAGACCTGGTTCCACTCTGGGTTGTTCTTTTTCTCAAAATGCCTAGTTGTGCCCTTATAGTTCCCTAGCTTCACCTCAACATACGGATCACAGCTTCCAGTGATGTCCTTGTTAGGAAGGTCCTTAGCTTTGACCACTCGGACATACAGGTACTGCATCTGCTCAACCAGGTCATAGGTGGTTGTGAGCTTGTCACCAGCTGCTCCACCTCCAAGGTGAGGGGAGGTCTCCTTCAAGGAGTACTCCTCTGTACGGAATGGTGGCCTCTGCATCATCTTGAAAGATGCCAAACAACTTCCACTCACAGATTCAAGAAAGCACCAAGAGATAGCAACTAATATTCGACAAACCCTGCAACATCAGAAGATAAGCACTGCTTTAGATAGCTGTAACTGCCAAGAACAGGAATTAATGAACGATAAAATGAAATGAAGGGGGAACCAGTACCTCTGCAACCAGCTAATCAGTCAAAGTCACCACCAAAAGCATTCTGTGAACACTTCATCTTGCTCTACAGGAGCAAAGGCAGTTTTTTGAGTCCAAAAGAAATGAATTTTACATCACCAATCATGGACAGGCAGCTGCAGCAACCATAGAAACTGGAATAAATCAACCAGTAAAAAAGGGAAATGCCTTTTCACTGAATCTAAACCTGGCCTGGACACTACAGCTACAAGACTCCACAAACCATTCAACCTGAGTGGTGGTTTCTAAGCGAAGTATATCTGACATAACTTGAAAGTATCCATCGTTAATAAATTATATAGCAAATATACCAAACCGAGATGAATAAGAACAGTGGATACAATCCATCCTAAAAAATAGAATTAATAAAAAAGCAGATACCCATAACCACTACGGAGACAAACCAACATACTGCCTTTCACTCAATCTAAACCTGGCCTGGACACTGCGCTACGAGACTCCTCCAAAAACCATTGCAGCCTGAGTGGTGGTTTCTAAGAGAAGTATATATCTGAAATAACTTGAAAGTATCCATCGTTAATAAATTACATACCAAGTATACCAAACCAAGATGAATAAGAACAGTGGATACAATCCATCCTAAAAGCAGAATTAATATAAAAGCAGATACCTATACCACTAGGGAGACAAACCAATATATTAAAATGCTACACATATGAAAGCATGGCCGGTTAGAATGATAGCATCCCCGTGGTGACCGCTACGTGACATGTACTGAATATACTGAAAAGCGACCATCTTTGATAACAACGTACCAAACAAAGAAGAAAAAGAAAGACGAATTTAATGCATCCTAAACATAAAAGCAACCGAGAAGCTTGAGTTGCACAAAACACTACAGTCTACAGGTAGGAACCAAAAGACTGAGGGAAAAATGCTAAGCTAGTAATTTCTGAACGAGCGAAGAGGAGTAATTTAAAGGACTCGTTTTCACACATGAGAGCAGAACAAACAGATCTACAAACAGGAGCGAGCAGAACGCTCCATTCACAGCATTGCAACAGGCCAAACCTACAGCTAGGCAGCAATAATGCCATACTAGCTTTTCCCACGCCTCCTTTCGCGTCCCACTTCAATCTTTTGTTTCAAAATTTTCCTCTTTTTTTCGCTTGCCCCATCTCAACCTAGAGGGCAACCAAATCCTCAGATCCCTACCCACTGCAGATCTAAAGAACTCGAGAACACATAAAAGGAAAAAAGAAATACAGAGGTCTAACTGCCACCGCTAAGCCACAATACGCTCCGGCGCGGACATCCTGCAATTACCCGGGAAACAAGAGCAGATCGAGAGCGACGGTGGGGGCCGGCCGCCGGCATTACCATTTCGCGCCGCCGGAAACCACCAGGAAAACAGGACATGCGGCAGCGGGAGAGGACGCGAACAGACCGGAAAAAACAGGGCCTTCGGGGCGGCTTACCGATGCCGGCTGAGTTATCTTTCGCGGGGAGGAGCCGAGAAGGACCCGGAAGCTTCGGCGGTGGAGGGGACGGCGGATTCGCGCAGGGCTTTCCGTTTTTTCCTTTTTTTTCTCGCGAGCAAAAACAAACGGCAGGAAGAGAGAGAGAGTGTGTGTGAGGAAGGTGGAGAGGGTACCAGAGCGGCGTGGAGTGGAGTGCTGTGCTCGACGGGAACGAAGCGGAGCGGGGAGGAGAGGTTTCTGAGCGCAAAAGGCCAAAAAAATAAAAGCCCCTCCTCCCGCTCGCTTCTATGCCGGCCCTCCGACTTCGCGGGATTTGCTGAATCGTCACTGCTCGTCTGCCTGGGAATCCGTGTCAAAGTCTATCTGAACTGTCGTTTTCGGCATGTTCGTGAAACATTCACATGGCTTGTAGGCATTTTTCGGCATGCAGGTTTTTTTTAAAAGATGTTTGTGGGTTCCGGACCAAACGGATTACTCCTGAGTTTTCGGGCCAAATTTGTAAAACAATAAAATACGAGATGAGAGCAAGAGTTTAAGATCCTTTGTATTGTAGAAAAAAAATTCTCGAATCATATATTTTTCATGTAAAATTAAACTTCTAAAAAACCCTAAACAATAAATATACATGACGTGGTACTCCTATATGGGAAGGGATCGAAGGCAAAGTTGATCAAACAAAAGAAACTGGGAAAGCACATCAGCCCAGTCCACCGACGAGAAACGAAGATTCTAACAGCAAAGTAGAAATGAAATAGGAGTACTCGTATTAGCCTGCATGACCCCCACAGACCCCTGAGCAGGGTGAAAACGTAAGAGGGAGAAAACTCATAGGACCTTCTCGCGAAACCGCTGCGGCTTTCCTCGTCCGTGACACCGGGGCACGCACTGGATGCGCGCCCGCTCCCAACTGCAGACAGGGTGGGCCCGCGTCGCGCTTTGCGTGTTCGCATCTTGTGGGTATGTACTGCGCTGGGGAGCGCCTGCGCGTGTATCTCTCCTTCTCTCTCCTGCCGCTTTTTCCTCATCAGTCGGCGTGCGCGCGCGCAGGCCCCCGCGAGACGAGGCCGGTCGGGCGCGGCGCGGGACGGAGCGCGGACTCCGGTCGGGCACGTGTCGTGGTGGTCGTGGTCCGAGCCCATGGGTCGGCGGCGTCTCGGGGACGCGACGCCGTTGGAACGGGTGGACCAGTTCAAATTTTCCGTGTGCGGGCAGGCCCTGACTTCGGCTTGGGCCTTGGAAAACTAGCCACGGCTTCCGTTTGGGCCTTGAAGAAGATCGCGCCGCATCATGGGCCTCAAGCCACGCCATCCCGATGCATCATGCCCTTAGGTGGTAATTAGGAGATTAGAAGTTGGATTTAGATTAGGAAATAAATGAAGAGTTGACATTGAATGAGATGGGTAAATAAAGAGGGGAGTTGAGATTGAATGAGATGGGTAAATAAAAAGTTCAGATCTTCTACCCTCATTTCTCTGTTCTAAACTCAGATCCCATTTCCTGTTATCAAACGGCACTTTAGTGCGTGATTGGTTGCTATACACCGGTCTAGCTTATTTTTTAATTAAATTTCACAAAAATATAATTAATTTGTTAAAAATATTATAAAACTATAGGTTTATTATATAATTTTACAAAATTACAGATTCATTCATGTACCACAAAAATACAAATTTAAAAAACTGTATTGTAGAATTATATATTTTGTGAGGTATCACATAAATCTGTAGTTTTGTGACGAATAAACTGTGTAGTTTTTAGTATACTTCTTTAAATTTGTAGTTTTATGATATATAAATGTATTAAATCTGTAGTTTTGTGATAATTTTGATCAACTAGTTGCAGTTTTGTGAAAAAAAAATTTAAGGAAGCGGCCTGGCTTTCATCTCGGTCTGGGGCTGGAACGGTGCGTTTGGGCTCCGAACCACGCCGGTTCAGGAAACGCCGATCAGGAAGCATGACTGCTAACTTGGCCGGCGACGATAGCAGTAAGAGGCCTGGCATCGTGTGAGTGATCCTGTTTCCTGAGCAAGCTGATGAAGAAACAGAGAGTAGTATAACGCAGCGGGTTGATCGGTGAGTGCAGGGAATGTTTCGAAAACGCAGAGATCTGACTGTGAGCCATGCATGCATGAGGCCTCCTCCTCGTCGCTACTCGCTGGTGGGAGAATTTCTGAATAAAAAATGGTTACTTATGCGTCTGTACTCTTAAATAGTACGTCAAGCAATCAAGACATGCGTGATATATCACCAAAAAGCCTCTTCGGTTGATGGTTTAGTAGCTACGACTACTGATTTACTACAGTAAAACAGTGAAAAGAAATGGCAGCCGCAGCCTACAGCAGCAGCTAACAAACAAGCTGCCGAACACGCCCAAATACTACAATAGATGGGCGTCGATCGGCTGCGTTTCCAACACAAACACAACGTGATCTCATCATCTAAAACCCACATAACACAACGTGAGCTTCTGACCTCTGACCTGTAAAGCTCCCTCCACGGCATGTGCCCAAGGAATGAATGATCAGTCCTCGATCGCATCAGGGTTCTGGTATAGAAAACTCTCTCACGTGATTTAATGGAGGGGATCGCCTCCTTGGGTCACTTCTGCCCTCGATTTGGACTCCAAAGCTGATAGGAATACACAACTTGAGGCCGACTCGTCAAACAAAACGTACGTACACTTCACGAGTCCAAACCACATCGAGTTACGCGAGTGCGCCCTGTGGATTGAAAGGCTCTCCCAATTTTTAAATTGATGTCATCGTTAATTTTTTAACATCAATTTTGATTATTTAATTTTTTTTATAAATATAAAATAGTTTATTATAATTTGATTTATCATTCGAGTTATTTAAATTACAGCTTTAAATTTTACTTTCTCCGTCTCAAAATAAATATGGTTTTTGACTTTTTGAAATCGGCGTTTGAACATTCGTTTTATTAAAAAAAATTTGAAAATACAAAAAAGAACAAGTCAAGCTTAAAGTACTTCTAATAATAAATCGGTTCACAATAAAATAAATATTTTTTAAAAAACTTTTTTTTAATAAAATGAATAATCAAAAGAAAAAGTTTAAAAATTAAAACGACACTTATTTTAAGACGGAGAGAGTAGAAATTTGAACTATAATTAAAATTGATGTTGAAATCAACGACGAACTAGGTTAATTAGGGGTTAGGGGTGCGTGCAGTGCAGCGTGTGTGCATGTGCACGCCCTAAATAAAAAAAAACGTAGCTCAAGCACTCTAAGATTCCATGGACACAGCACGCAGGCCTACTGACCCATGTACCGTGTTCTCTATAAATTGAACATCCAGTAGCGCCCTAAATAAAAAAAAAACGTAGCTCAAGCACTCTAAGATTCCATGGACACAGCACGCAGGCCTACTGACCCATGTACCGTGTTCTCTATAAATTGAACATCCAGTAGCGCAGTCTCTTTCAAATCCATCACATCAGCCACCACCCTCGCCCAAGTTTGTGTAGCGCAGTAGTAGTAGCAATGGCACACCCATTTGCCACGATGCTAAGGGCAACGCGGGCACCTCCAGTGCTCACCCCCGGCCATGCCTTCAGCACCCGAGTCTCCTCCGGCCGGTGGACGGCGCCGGCACTCCGACAGCGTCGCGGCACCGTCTCCAAGGTGAGCTGCCGCGGCGGCACCAGCTTGGCGGAGGCCAATGGGGCTGTCTCCGCGGATGCGGTCGACGTCGGCCCGGAACTGGCCTCCCGCAAAGCGCCGCGCATTGAGAAGGTGCCTGATGATCAGAAGTGTGTCACGATGAAGGCCACCGTGACGGTTCATCTGAAAGAGGAAAATAAGTGGGGAGATCGTTACGCTTTGTGGGAAAGCATGAGCCATCAGCACCGAGTTGGATCCAGGTGATCCCTGTCGTGTGATCCCTGCTTATATATAGATACTGATATAAAATACCACATGCTTGCATTTTGAATGTATCCGTATATATAATTTTGCTAGAAATTATTTGTCAGG
This sequence comes from Zoysia matrella, assembly GCA_001602295.1. NCBI lineage: Eukaryota > Viridiplantae > Streptophyta > Magnoliopsida > Poales > Poaceae > Zoysia > Zoysia matrella. Next base: position 6,356 of record BCLG01003924.1, read on the forward strand.
TGATAGTATGTTGAGGTGGATATCGCATGAATTTTATTCTGCTTTACCGACCCGAAATCATCTTTGAAGGTCTAGAAACATTTATCAATGTCTTCCCGCGCGCAGAAACGGACGAGGAGAGGAAAACAGACCCCGCGTACGCTGACTACGCGGGCAGCCAAGGCGCCGATGTCTTCGTTTTCGAGGTCAGCTTCAGCGTGCCAGCCTCGTTCGGCGCGGTCGGCGCGGTGCACGTGGAGAACCACCACCACCGCGAGATGTTCATCAAGGACATAACAGTCGCCCCGGTCGACGGCGACGAGTCCGGCGCCGCCCCCGTCTCATTCTACTGCAACTCCTGGGTCGCGAGCAAGGTCGACAATCCCCGAGACAAGCGCACCTTCTTCCCTCTCAAGGTCGTCTTAATTCACCATAGTACAGTTGACTTATCGAACAGATTGACGCTTCATTTCCTATCGTCATCACCTGTTACTCCTAATTCGTTAGTTTCTGGTGCAGTGCAGTCTTACCTGCCGTCGCAGGCGCCCAGGGGCTTGGAGAGGCTGCGCCGGATCGAGCTCGAGGCCCTCCGCGGAAACGGCTCCGGCGAGCGCACCAGAGCCGAGCGCATCTACGACTACGACGTGTGCAACGACCTCGGCCACCCCGACCGCAAACCGGACGACCCCAACCCAGCCGACGGCAGGCGGCCGGTGCTCGGCGGCAAGGAGCGCCCCTACCCGCGACGCTGCCGAACTGGGCGCCGGCGCAGCAAGGCGGATCCGTCCTCGGAGGCGCGGACCGTGGAGGAGATTTACGTGCCGCGGGATGAGGCGTTCTCGGAGAGCAAGAAGCTGGCCTTCGCTGCCAAGAAGACACTGGCCGGGCTGAACGACTTCACGCGGCTCTACGTGTTCAACTTGAACAAGAACATGGACAAGAACAGGGATCTGAGCTTCCCCTCCCTGGGGGCAATCGACGCGATATTTGATGACGGCTTGAAGAACATGCTGCAACCACCGCAGGAAGGGGATCAGGCCGCGTCGTCCTTGGGGTTCAACCAGCTTCGGAAGGAGCTAGCCCAAATCTTTCAGCGCGAGCTCTCAGAAGTGCCGGATGTGCTATATACAGACTCGTCGAGTTCCGAACTCCAGAGATCCATGACAGTACGCACTGGCCATGCTCTTGCTTGCTGTTAATGCATCCGAACTCCAGAGATCCACGACAATATGTTGTTGTAGACTTACGAGTGCATGCCTGTTGCGATTAATTGCAGAGGACAAGCTTGCGTGGTTCAGAGACGAGGAGTTCGCGCGAGAAACACTTGCAGGGATGAACCCGATGTGCATCCAACTAGTCACGGTATGCTCGATCTTTACTTGTCAATCGCTGGCTTCAAATTGGACTGGTTATCTCCTACTGATTCGTTTTGTTTCCAGGAGCTCCCTATTGTTAGCCAGCTCGACGAAGCAACCTACGGCCCGCGGACGTCTGGCATCACCAAAGAGGTGATTGAACAGCTGATAAACGAAGTCATGAAATGCTGACGAGGTAATTAAGACAAAAACGGCAGCGGGACATAGGAGTAGAGCCCTACCAAGATAAACTCCTCTTCTTTCACCTCCTAGTAGATGAATCATCGAAGTGATTTGAGCCGTTAAATTTTAGAAAAAAAATAAAATAAAAATATAGTATCATGTTGATTTTCAAACATATTTTTTCATAACAATACATATGCAAATTTTCAAACATATCAAATGTGTTTATTTTCAGAAATAAAAGATTTAGTTTTTTTAACTGTTGCATGCATAGCTTTTCATAACATGTTGATTACTTTCCAATCTAAATGTCATAATAATTATTAATTATTTTAGTATTTTTATCTTCTAAAAATGTGAGACCTCCTTTCAGAAAAGAGCGTCTATGTGCCATCTGTAACATTCTCTAGATCCGTAGCTGATATGCACATTCAGAACAAAGTAGTATTTATTACTCGCACTTTATTACACACACTTCACAACCTACGAGGTTCGGCAAATAAGACAGAGTACAAGCATGAGTCGGCACAGCGACTCTAGACAAATCACACCTAGTCTATACCCACACCACAGGCAACTTGATGAGACGAGACTTTTACTCTTCGTAGTCATCATCTTCTTCGTCATCCTCGTCTTCTGAGCAAAAGTAGCAACAACGGAAGAAGTGAGTAAAAAGGTACTCAGCAAGTCCCAACAAGAAGTAAGTAAAGGGTTTCGCCATAGCGAAACAAGAAAAGCTTGAGGGTAAAGTTTTGCAGAAAGCATGTTTTCATGCTGGCTCCCTATTATAAGAGAATTTAATATATTTTAGTAGAGTGGACCTGCAAAAGGTTTTTACTCCTCTCCTCAGTTCCCAAGTTTTATATTGGGCGTAAGCACTCTCGTGCCGGCCCTAGGCACACAGCCACGCAATTTCAAAACACGGGTTGCTACACCCACTCACGCATCAAGGCAATGAATAAAGTCTAATCGTAGGACGCCCGAACAGTAGCATGTCAATACCGTGACAACGACCTATCCGGAAGGATTTCTAACTCTGCAGAGGTTGTACACTGTACCCACAGGTTATGCTACTCCTGATCATTAGAGTTACATAATGTCTATCCCACATCTACGCAGTTTTCCACAGATTTCATCCAAGGTGCAAACATGGGCCATCCCTCGGGGTTTTCCAGGCCGTCGATGACGCGTCGGTACATTCTCGGAGTCGAGTTGTGAATATCCACCGCATTCACGACTTTTCCTGGTCCCCTCCAATCTCGAGTATTACCAAACCAGGGGCTATATCAGTGGGCTTACGCTCCCATGACGCGGGCAATTACCGTCGAAGGTCAGGCGGCGAGTCATCTCACGCCCTTCTCCTGTTCCCTCTTCACTATCGATCCCCCAGTGGTTCGATGTGGAAAGAATACGTAGAGAGAATAAGTCATGCTCAAAAAGTACAGGTTCTGTGGTTGCACGGGAATTACTAAGTCGAGTGCTAACGAACCGGTCCTTATATAGCAGGGGTGGCGGTCTCGTCCACGGCAGGTGGACCACAGCGAAGCCTACACACCTATTACCATCACCTCAAGTGAGCCTCACCCCATGGCCAGAAACGTCCCGTCTTTATCTAGCACCGGTTGTTCTAATCCCATCCCTTTTATTGATACTCACACTACCAAACTCTTTTTAACTCATATTGCAAATTAATGGTAAATGGTGTGACGTTGTAGAGCACCGCAGATGGAGTCCTGAGCAGTTCTAGTAACAAGGGAGTATTCGTTCCGTAAAACTAACTAGGAATGAAAATTCCTATAGTTATCAAAGACACATCGGTAATAGTTTCCAAGGGAAATATCTATATTTATACAATAAGTTACTGACATAAATATAAATACTTAAGATCAAATAGGTATTAAACTACACAATGTTTAACACATTCCAAAGTAGGCTAGCATCGCTGTCTATCGGCGCGGTAAATAAAATATGGGTTCAATGGGCTTTAGATGGGTTAGGACTTGCCTTCAGTTACTTCTTCGAAGTCCGCTTCAGGCTCGGGTTCTTCAGGCTCTTCGGGCTCTTGGGCGGCTTCAACTTCTTCTTCTTCTGCTACAAGCAATAGTTACAAAAATACTACCAAAGAACAACTAAGAAACAAGGAAAAGAAACAAACAGCAAACAAGTTATGGAGTTTGAATTGGCTAGGATGGTAGGGCTCATGATGTGAGTTCCAATGGTATATTGGTTGTGATGATCGGAGTTAGGATGTGGCAGCAAAGTTAGCGGCAATGTGCTATGACGGACTGCAGAAAAATCTGTCTGGACACGGGGTTCGGCCAGTGTCCATGCCCTCTGGGCACTCAGGTGCCCGAAATCGGGGATTTTCCCGTGGACCCGTGGGTTGTGGTGAAAATTCGGGGTTTTCGTGGACAGGGGTTTTTGTGGACACGTGAAAGTTCGGGGTTTTCATGGACACGCGAAAGTTCGGGGTTTTCATGGACACGTGAAAGTTCGAGGTTTTCATGGACACGCGAAAGTTCGGGGTTTTCTTGGACACGTGAAAGTTCGGGGTTTCTGTGGACACGGGAAAGTTCGGGGTTTCCGTGGACACGGGAAAGTTCGGGGTTCGAACGGGTCGGCCGTGCTCCCGACGACACCAGACGCTTTCTCGACTTCGGTCCGCGTTCCCGGCACCTTGGCCACAAGTCTCGAGGCAACAACTAGCGTCCCAGAATCCTTGGGTTGAGCTCTACGCAACGGTGGGGTTGGGGTTAGCGCTTGACTTCTGTCAGAGAGGGAACGCAGCGCGCCAGAGCGCGCTCCGGACGCGCTTTGGCGCTCTGGACGCGCGTCGGGCGTGCGAATTTGCGCGTGCGTTCCCGGCGGCACAGTCCTCTGTTTGGCGTGAAATTTGGTGTGCACCGTTTCTATACCCGGGAACACACTGTGACGCATGTGGTTTTACCAGCTGGCTTGGAATGACGGCTGGCGGCAGGTGGTTAGCGGCGCACGGTGGTGGCTCTCTCGGACCGGCCCAACGGCGCGGCGGTTACCTATCTCTCTTGCTTGGTTAGCTTCTTAGGGGGCTCGTAAGGCTACTTGTGCGAGGAATTGAAAGATGGCGACCGGGAAGGGGTGCTCACCGGAGGGAGAGGGTGGCGGCCGGATTCGGAGGAGAGGGCGAAATTGGTGGCGGAGAAGGTGTTTTTCCGGCGAGGAGAGAGCTGTGGGGGTGCGCTGGGGTGCCGTGGAGCGAAGGAGACGCGCGGGCGCGAAGGTTGTCACTTGTTATCGCGAAGCGACGTGGGCTCAGTGTGGCGCAGCCGGGTGCGGTCCGAGACGCGGATAAGAGCGTCTCTTTCCTTTTTGGCTCTATCCGGCAGCTGCGTGGCTCCGCTAGAACTCGTGGTGTTCGCAGCGGGGATCCAGCGCGACGGCTAGGCGCAGGTCGGCAGGGCGGCGGGGTCGCCGCGTTTATTCGTGTGAGGACAAACTCTGCCGCTTCCAGGCGAAGCCGCATCGCGCCCCTTCCTTGGACGCGGGTGCACCGGCACGGCCAGCTGCAGCTGGCCTGCCTTGCCTTGTCGTTCGGCGTGTGGCGCGGCCGGAGGAAGAAGACTGGGGCGGCGCGGGCTGGGCCAGAGGAGAGAAGGAAGGAGGGGAAATGGGCCGGCCTGGGGAGGGGTTTCGGCCCACTAGTCAAATTCAGATTTTTCCCTCCTCAATTCCTATTTTAGGTGAATCCTAAATTGAATTTGGTGCTAAAGGCTTTTGGGAATATCCAAACTCCAAATAAAACTCGAGGCGAAAAGAGAAATTCAATCACCGGTCAAACTCCAAGTTTATAGTTTTTGAAATTTTGAATTTTATTAAGCTATTTCTAACTTTAGTTCCTTTTAAAGGAAAATTTTAAAATTGGCCTAAACTAGATTTGTCAAAGAAAAGTTTTAAAACTCTTTTTTTAACTAGAGATTTGGGATGTGACAAAGAAGTAAAACAATCATTTTCGCATTGAGATATGTGCAAACAGACGGTCCATATTTGTTTGAGTCTACCATAAAATTTACCTAGTAGATTTGAGTATTTTGGGTTACTTTTCGTAATGGAAATCATGGTCAGTAATTTTAAAAACATTTTCAAGTGTAGACCACAGCTAAACCGATTTTTCTGCAACTGAACAGGCTGTTAAGAACAAGAGGCTGTTCATGCTAGACTACCACGACATTTTCCTGCCGTACGGGCACAAGGTGCGCGAGGTGGAACACACGACGCTGTACGGCTCGAGGACGCTCTTCTTCCTGACGAGCGGCGGGACCCTTAAGCCGATAGCAATCGAGCTGACAAGGCCCAAGTCCGGCGCCAAGGACCAGTGGAGCCACGTCTTTACCCCGGGATCGGACGGCAGCGTCACCGGATCCTGGCTGTGGCAGCTCGCCAAGATCCATGTCCTGGCTCATGACACTGGCTACCACCAGCTTGTTAGCCACTGGTAAATTCAGTACTACAGTTGTTATTATTTCCACAGTTTATCATGTTCCTTTCAACAAAAATAACTGGATATATATAACCTGATCAACTTCGTTTTCAGGCTGAGGACGCACTGCTGCGTCGAGCCGTACATCATCGCCGCCAACCGGCAGCTGAGCCAGATGCACCCCATCTATCGGCTGCTTCACCCGCACTTCCGGTACACGATGGAGATCAACGCCCTTGCGCGCCAGATGCTGATCAGCGCGGATGGGATCATCGAGAGCAACTTCTTTCCGAGGAAGTACTGCATGGAGCTCAGCTCGGTGGTTTACAACAAATTTTGGCGGTTCGACATGGAGGCCCTGCCCAACGATCTGATCCGAAGGTAACTCATGTCAAGATGAACCACGAAATAGAGGTCGATATGGTGCTAATGATCGATTCCATGGAATTTCAGGGGCATGGCGGTCCAAGGGAAGGACGGTAAGCTGGAGCTAGCAATAAAAGACTACCCATACGCCAACGAGGGCCTGCTGATCTGGGACGCCATCAAGGAATGGGCGACGGACTACGTGAACCACTACTACCGCACGGCAGCGGACATTGTCGGCGACGAGGAGCTTCAGGCCTGGTGGACGGAGGTCCGGAGCAAAGGCCACGAGGACAAGGACGAGCCGTGGTGGCCGGCGCTCGACAGCCACGAAAACCTCGTCCAGGTGCTCGCCACCATCATGTGGGTGACGTCGGCCCACCACGCCGCGGTGAACTTCGTCCAGTACTCCCACGCCGGGTACATTCCGAACCGTCCGACCCTCGTCCGGAAGAACATCCCGCTGGAGGAGAAGGGCAAGGCGATGCGCGAGCTCGTGGAGGGCCCGGAGAAGGTGCTGCTGGACATGCTCCCGTCCCAGCTCCAGAGCATCGCGGTGCTCACGACGCTGGACCTCCTGTCGTCCCACTCGCCGGACGAGGAGTACCTGGGGACGCACGTCGAGCCCGCGTGGGCCGCGGAGTGCGGGATCAGCGCCGCGTTCGACAGGTTCAGTGGGAGGATGAGGGGGATCCTGGAGCAGATCGACCGCTGGAACGAGGACCCGGAGCGGAAGAACAGGCACGGCGCCGGCGTGTTGCCGTACACGCTGCTTAAGCCGTGCGACGGTGATCCCACGGACGAGAAGTCGGTTATGGAGATGGGCATCCCAAATAGCATCACCATTTGATCGAGCTGCATCAATAGTTGGCCCCATTGACGGACTAAATTTCGATGATATGGTGCGCTCAAACCACTACCATCAGAAAGTAAAAGAGTGCGCCGGCCATTTCTCTGGATGTACTACCAATAATAAGGGTACGTAGAGGTTTCGAAACATTACAATGTCTTGAAATAAAAGATATCTTTATCAAAAAAAAAAAAATCTTCTTTCAGCTATGGCTCAAATCATTCCAAAGCACATCTCGTTCACTTGTGAGCGTTAGTCATGACTTTCTACTACGTTGTGCTCCTGGCATCTATGAATTCGTATACTTTTACTTTCCTCTTCTAAGACAAACTTTGCCATACTTATCTTAACCGCTCGTTATAGAATCATTTTTAGTAATGACAGCATGATCTATGATCTTACTTTTTAAATACATTAATATAATTTAGATAAAAAATTATCTTAATTTATAGAGCGTTGATTATGTAATAAATAGATAAGATTAAGTATGGTAAAATTTGTCATAGAAAAGCAGATGATACAAATCCAGCATATATGGCCGCGCACGGGCCATGATAATCAGGGTCAGCTCGATTCTTTCTGGCTTATATTCTTTCCGCTGGCTCTATTCTGCGTTATGTTAGGTGCTGCTCTCCGTCCATTCTGAAATTGTTACCGTCACCTAGTTTAAGTTTAGAGTAAATTTCACAAAACTACATACACTTTATCAATATTATCACAAAACTACAAATGTAAGCCATAATTTCAAAAAACTACAGCTTTTGTATCTAATTTATCATAAAAGTACATATGTTGTATTTAATTTATCACAAAACTACATATTTTGTGTTCAATTTATCACAAATCTACATATTCTATGCACATATTTTTGAAATCACTGTAGCTATGTAGGTTTCTGAAGCTATGGTTTAAATATGTAGATTTGTGATGATATATGTAAAATACGTGAAATTTACTCTTAGATTTAAAATGGATGGCGACAATAATTTCAGCATATAGACTTGATAGAGAATATCATTTTTAGAAGGTTTATTTTACATAGAAGTTTTTATTGATGCATTAGTTACTCTATTTTTTATTTTTTATAAATTTTAAAAATATTTTATTGGTTGATATCTCTCGACGTGACCACTGTCACCATCTCTCCATGTGGCCAGCGACGACGACACCAAACAGAGTAATAACACCCAGAAGAAAAACCACACCAGTTTCCAGTTTGTCGCGTTTGCCTGTTCGGCTCTGCATCGATTGGCGTCACCGTTCCCTGCGTCCGTGTTCCACGCCTCAATACCTCCAAGCAGAAATTCGTTTTCTGAGACGGACGAACCTTAGCCGCGCGGACGTCGCTGTGTGTCGCTGCGCGCCTCGTGTCCCACGCCTCAATCTTTTAGGGGTCTAATATAGTAATTATGTGGTTACGTTTCGAACCTCTTTATAGTTTTAAAAATAATTGAAATTTTCTAAATCTCATTCACTTTTTAAAAACTACTCCTCGTTTACTTTTTAAAATTAATTAAGTATATTTAAATATTAATTTTAAGTGCAGCTATTTACACCTCTACTCATCGTATGCATGTCGCGGCTTACAGAATAATAGAACAGCACAAAGATAGAGAACTTCCTTCTTGTCAAATGAACCCATGTACCTTAATAATATTTTCCCCAGCGAGCGATGGAGTATATGGTCCTGTATACGCGGGCGCGTACAGCGACAGCGTTGTCCTGTCCCTATACAGATCGACGGTCGATTGGCATCTCCATTGGCGAGACTCACGTGGTGGAGGTGCGGAGTATCCAGCTTGTCCGAGCGCGGCGCCACGAGAGCATCCACGCGCCTCGCCGCCTAGGACGAGGTGACAGACGAGCAACTGGTCCCGCCCAGCGGCTGGAGCTTCTTCGCCTCTGGTCCACGAAGGCATGGCTCGCTGTGTCCAGACGTAGTCGGCGACGACGGTACCGTATATTCGCGCGGTCAGTCTACGTACGTACACTTAAATATTGGAAGGGAAAATATCTGCTCGCCGTATGCTCCTACGCCTCACGACTCGATATTATATCATGTTTTTTTTTACCGATCGAAAAGGGGGGAATTGAACTGGGCTAGCTTCCGGCCGGTTGCGTTGCAGCGACGGCGGAGTGTGGCGCAGCCGGCCGGTGGCGTCCCTGCTCCACACGCACGCCTGGATATGAGGTGATCGAGGCAGCTCATTAGTTAACGCACGTGAATATAACAACGTACACGACTGGGTTAGATGCTCGATCACTTTGTGGTCTCGGGCACATTTTGGCGCCGCATCCAGAGGCCATGCTGGGCAACATGCAGGTGCATCCATGCAGCCGGCCGGGAGCGATAAGATGCCATGCAGCAGCATTATTGGCCCTCGCGAGCCTAACTGATAGTGATCCGCTGGAGGCTTCTGCTCCCTCGAGTAGTTTTTGTGATAGTTCTTTCAAAGTTTTGTGAAATTTACTCAATATCTATCGCCTGATAGGGCATCGTGCGTTTGCTATTGCGTTCTACTGCAACAACCAGACGCCATGACAACGAACAAACAACCCGACGATGGAGTACCGGTCGCCGGGGTCCCGACGTAGTTAGAGATGATGCACGGGACCGTATATATTATGCGAGAGGTCGATGATGTACACACTGCACTTGCACGCACGCCTAGATATGAGCTGAGAGGCAGCTATAATTAGCGCACGTGAATAGTATTATAATACCGTCGATCGTCGACGATGAGCTTCGATGCCACCGCGTCCACAGAGGCCTTATCCACGTACGCCAAGCCATCGATCTTGCAGATCACAGAGCGATCGACATGCAGCCGCGGGAAGCAGTCAGATGCCACGTACTCAGCATTATTAGTGGCCCCCGCCAAACTGATAGTGATCGATCGATCCACAGGAGGCTTTTGCTAAGAAATGGAAAATAACCGAGTAGAAAGCACGGTCTACAAATACAAATATCTATGGCCTGCTAACTAAGCTTGGGCATCGTTTGTTATTGCATGCTGCAACAACCAGACGCCGTGATAGCAAACAAGCAACCTGCTGGCAGTGCTTGCTCAAATGCTCCATGCCCAGCTGGAACGGTCCAGTAGGACTGGATCAATTTACGCTCCGTTTAAAATGGAGAAATTTTTTCTATTTCTATTTTTTTCTATAAAATTTAACTGATTACTGTGAGATTCATGTGTTTCAACATTACTAACTACGGCTCTTTTTTAGGCCTCTACGTTGTTAACTGTAGGGAAAAATTTTCAAAAAAAATGAAAATAACAGGGTGGGTAGCCTTGACAACACACACACACACACGTGCAGCTGGAACGGTCCACTAGGACTGCATCATTTACATCCTATTCGAAACGGAGGATTTTTTTTTTTCTATTTTTACAATTTTTCTATTAAATTAAACTGAATCCTATTAATTTTTTGTGAGCGTCTTGTGGTTCAAACGGGCCTTACTAGCTCGGCTCCTTTTGAAGCTTCTACATTGTAAACATTTTTTTTTTCAAAATTTTTGAAAATTACAGGGTGGGTGACGCTGACAAATTACGCGTGCACACGTGTGTCATGCGAATGTAGATACTCCTACATAGATATGTACTGTCACGAGTCGTGTTCCATCCACGGAACTGAACCAGGCTACGCTATAAATTGGACACCCGCTGCACGCTCTTCCCCGCACTGACAACCATCACTCTTCAGTGGTATCGGGAAGTTGAAGTGATAACACACTTCTATAGCCACAATGCTAACGGCAACGCAGCCTCTAGCTGCAGCGCACACCTCAACCCATGGCCCTTCTTCCTCCCTCACAAGCACAGTCCCGTCGGCCCGGTGGGTGGCGGCGGTGCCGCGGCGGCGACAGAGCCGCAGCGCTCGCCGTGCCGTCTCCAAGATAACCAGCAAAGTCAGCCTCGGCGGTAATGGGGAAGCCGGCGTACTCACGGTCGACGCCCCGCCCCGCGTCTCGCCCGAGACGAAGGTCAAAACGAAGGCCATAGTGACGGTGCACTTGAAAAAGAAAGGATTCGTACAAGAGAGCATTTCCCTTATTCCCAATTTACTGGCAAAACTGTTCAACAGAAAATGGCTGTTCATTGAGCTCGTGAGCGCAGAGTTGAATCCAGGTGAGAATAGCGGCGGTAGCATACTACTACTACAAGAGATTGATCAAATTAGATAAAAGCGAGGATAATATATACGAAACCATGCACAAATTAATTTATGAAACCGCTGAGTCGATCGAGTGCTTGTGTTTCTTTGCAGAAACGGGTCTGGAGATGTCAACAGGTCAAGTGGGAGCCAGTTACCATAGCATTGGAGACGATCTCCTCATGTTCGAGGCCAGCTTCGACTTGCCGGCCTCGTTCGGCACCGTCGGCGCCGTGCGCCTCGACAACGACCACGACCACGAGATGTTTGTCAAGGACGTCAAGGTCTTCCCCGAGGACGATGAGTCGAGCGCCGTCGTCTTCCACTGCGAGTCCTGGGTCATTGACAACGAGAAGAATGTCGCCGACGACAGCCGCGTCTTCTTCCCTCTCAAGGTGAGCTACTAATTAACTAGTAAATGGAGTACAAGACAAACAAACGAATTAATTCGTCGTCTCTGACATGATTTCGCGCGTCCATCCGATCCGGCGGTGCAGTCGTACCTGCCGTCGCAGACGCCCAAGGGCTTGGCGAGGCTGCGCAAGAGCGAGCTCGAGGCCATCCGCGGGAACGGCCGCGGCGAGCGCAAGAAAACCGACCGCATATACGACTACGACGTTTACAACGACCTCGGCAACCCCGCGGACCAGCGGCGGATCCTCGGCGGCAGCAAGGAGTACCCTTACCCGCGACGCTGCCGCACTGGCCGCACCAAGTACCATGGTACGACGAGCTGCTACCATTCTGAGCTCCATGCTATACTACTATAAAGATTCCAAAAAGATTCATAACCTTCCGTTATTAAATTACTACTGCTAGGACAAGAATTCTACAGTAGTTCACAAATAAACTAAACTAAAGTTGTGGATTTTGCTGCACTGCGGACGCAGATTCCACGGAGGTGAGGGCCGACAAACCGGAAGACATTTACGTGCCCCGGGACGAGGTGTTCTCGGAGAGCAAGCAGAAGGCCTTCAAAACCAAGACGACATTGGCAGGGCTGCACGCGCTGGATGAGGGCATCAAGTTGAAGCTCAAGGGGTCCGACGAAAAGTTGAGCTACCCCTCCCTGGCGTCCATCGATGGACTTTTCGAGGAGGGATTCAAGAACATGCCGCCGCCGAAGGAAGGGGGAGACGTGAAAGGCTACATGTTCTCCGTGCTTAAGGAGGAGCTGCGCCACCTGCTCTTGCTCCAATTCGGGGAGTTCAAGGATACGATAGATAGAATCCTCGACTTCGAAACTCCAGATGTTTATGCAAGTACGCAGCCATCGATGGCCACGCATTCTTATTGACTAGTATTACGAGTAGTGCATGTTGAATTTTACAGGCTTACGATAGAGTGCATGGATGTTGTGATTTGCAGGGGACAAGCTTGCATGGTTAAGGGACGAGGAGTTTGCACGGGAAACACTTGCAGGGATGAACCCAATGAGCATCCAGCTAGTCACGGTACGTTCTTTAATTTTTTCACATTGCAGCAAATTCGAATCGATTTAATTATTTACTATTTTATGTATGAAAAACATAATTTATTCGACGCCATCAGCAACTTAATTACGTGTTACTATGAAAATATGTAGGAGCTCCCGATTGCCAGTCAGCTGGACGAGAAAATATATGGCCCTCGAGAGTCTCTCTTCACCAAGGAACTGATAGAAGAGCAGATCAATGGGGTCATGACAGCTGAAGAGGTGATTAATTAGTACATCATTCTATTTGGAAAGTAATTAGTAAATTACTTCTTAAATCAACAATTGAGATTGAATTCATGTTTACCTCTTAGGAGATGAACTAAATCTATCAAGTTACTAACCCTTGTTGCAAAAAAACTGCACAGGCCGTTCAGAACAAGAAGCTGTTCATGTTGGACTACCACGACGCGCTACTGCCATATGTCAACAGTGTTCGCGAGCTAATGGAAGATACCACGTTGTACGGCTCGCGCACGCTCTTCTTCCTCACCAAGGACGGCACGCTCAAGCCGATCGCCATCGAGCTGACGAGGCCCAGCTCCAAAAAGACCGGCAAGCTGCCATGGCGCCACGTCTTCACTCCGGACGGAAGTGTCACTGGATCCTGGCTGTGGCAGCTCGCCAAGACCCATGTCCTGGCCCATGACACGGGCTACCACCAGCTCGTCAACCACTGGTAATTAACTCGCGCTAGCTAGATTTCACATGAGGCGATTGTTGCCTGGTTTTGTAATCGAACAATTGTTTGAAACCTGGCCGGTTTCGTCATCGATCAGGCTGCGGACGCACGCCTGCGTTGAGCCCTACATCATCGCGGCGAACCGGCAACTGAGCCAGATGCACCCAATCTACCGGCTGCTGCATCCGCATTTCCGGTACACCATGGAGATCAACGCATTCGCGCGCGGGAAGCTCATCAGCGCGGGTGGAATCATTGAGGGCAGCTTCGCGCCGAAGAAGTACTGCATCGAGCTCAGCTCCGTGATTTACAGAGATTTTTGGCGGTTCGACATGGAGGGCCTGCCCAATGATCTCATCAGAAGGTATTACGCGATGTCGAGACGATGATCAGGAACACCAAGTCCAGCAATTCGCTATTCTTAGTCACTGGTCATTTGATGCTAATAACTTCATCGAATCTATTGATCTAGGGGCATGGCGGTCCAAGGGCCGGACGGCAAGCTGAAGCTAACAATAGAGGACTACCCGTACGCCAACGACGGCCTGCTGATCTGGGACGCAATCAAGGAGTGGGTATCAGATTACGTGAATCACTACTACCCGACGTTGGAAGACATCACCGGCGACGAGGAGCTTCAGGCCTGGTGGACGGAGGTCCGGACCAAAGGCCACGAGGACAAGAAGGACGAGCCGTGGTGGCCGGACCTGAAAAGCTACCAGGCCCGCGAGAATGTCATCCAGGTCCTGGCAACCATCATTTGGATCGCGTCCGCTCACCACGCCGCCGTGAACTTTGGCCAGTACCCCTACGGCGGGTACTTCCCGAACCGCCCCACCATCGCCCGGCAGAATATACCGCTGGAGAATGGCCGCCAGGACATGCGCGCGTTCATGGAGAACCCGGAGAAGGTGCTGCTTGACACGCTGCCGTCCCAGCTGCAGAGCTTGAAGGTGATGGTCACACTGGACCTCCTGTCGGCGCATGCGCCCGACGAGGAGTACATGGGAACGCACGTCGAGCCATTCTGGACCTCGGAGGACGGTGTCAGGAAGGCGTTCGAGAAGTTCCAGGGGAGGTTGAGGGAGATCCTGGAGCAGATCGACGAGTGGAACGAGGACCCGAATCGGAAAAACAGGTGCGGCGCTGGGGTGGTGCCGTACACGCTGCTCAGGCCGTGTGACGGTGATCCCTTCGACGAGAAGTCGATAATGGAGATGGGCATCCCGAACAGCATCTCCATTTGAGCTGAGCCTGAGCCAGTGAGGAGCAATTTCAAGGCGGCCGTAGGGTTGTATACTACTGTTTCTGCCTATGATTCATGTAAAATTCAGTGATCTGGGTGTATGTGCTCAACCTCCGCCATCAGTCAATAAAGAGATTGAGTTTCTGATTGCCATCAGCAATGTATGATTCTGAAGTGGCAGATCCGGAAAGTTATTTCAGGGTCACAAAATCTTTACTAGAAATGGTACAATATTTGTAATTAACTATAACACTGTCTATTTGATCAGACTTAACAATTAAAAATAAAAAAGTGTCTAAGTCAAAAAGTAATAAACCTAATAAAAATGGTGAGGCTAATAAAAAAATAGTAAATTCGGTATCAACTTTTAAAAATCGAAGGTTGAGGTTAATTAAAAGATATAAGTATTTCGCGTACCTCTCGAAAACCGTAACATCTCTCAATCTCTACATCTTAATTCGAAGGAGCGACGGAACCTGAATGTTTGCCATCATTTCTCCTTGGAAGTTAGTAATAAGTCCTTTTAAAGTTCAAAAATGTATAGTAATGGTGAATAAAAAATTAATATTGATAGTTAATAAAAAAATTAAAAATGTTAAGTAGTTGATAATTAATTTGTAATTTTTATAGTTGATAAGGAATATACCCTACAACAATCAGTTCAGTATTTGTTTCATCTCTCAACACGTCAATTTGTTTCTGTTATAGTCTACCCGCCCTTCGTATTGTGCTCGACCAAATCAAAGCCGCGCGGTAGAATTAACGAAGCGGCGGCGGCAATTTTTTTGGCGCAATCCATTTTAAACCCGTCCAAAATTTACCGCGAGCCGCAGAACCCACCCGGCCCGAGAGCCCGAGACTTGAGTCCTGCCAACGAAAGGCGGACCCCTCCCGTGGACCTGCCGGCACTGACAAGTCAGCCCGCCCCCACGATTCGCATGACCCACGCCCCGCCTACACCGCGCGCACGTTCCCGTCGCCGCGCGCACGCGCAATTAGTTCCCAGATAGCTCCTCGCCCGATAGAAGCTAGCAAAACTCACTGAAACCGGGTCCCACAAAGAGACCCCCGGTCGTGAGACCCACGTACCAGTGACTTTGACCAAATCCGCGTGGAACTTAACGGCTGAAGCCGTCGCAGGCGGGCTTCAAATACCGCTGCCCTTCTCATCCGCCTCTTCCGTCCCCAACCCACCACCGCAGCAGATTCAGTTCCTTGCGGACGCTAGGCTCGCGGAGTTGAAGCCCGCCCTGCCTGTAGGGCTTGGGGCTCGCGGTGTTTAGGTCCTTTGCAATGGCGGAAGCGAAGGTGGGACTGGGGGAGGAACCGGTGACGCCGCCGCCGATGGAGGCGGGGGCACAAGCGATGGACGATCGGCGGCTGCTGCGGTCACAGTACCAAGCAGTGAAGAACCTTATCAGTGGTAAGGAATCCAAGGGGGTTCCTCTTGCGGTGGTAGAACTCGCCTTTGGTTTTGATCGCGGTTTGACAGTTTTTCGAACTTGATTTTGCGGGTTTGGTTTGTTTGTGCGTGCAGATGAGAGGGACGACATGGCCAGCGCGGATTCGGACAAGTTCCGCTCGATCATCAGCAAGGTCGAGAGCCTGCATCTGCTTGGTACGTAGGGCCCCTTCACCCGCTATCGGAAACGCGATTTTTTTTCTATGTTACGGTGCTGTGATGTTTCGGCTATAGATGGAGAGGTACCAGGTGGTTTTGGCGGCCTAAATTTTGAGTTTGTTTATCAAGTGAGTCATGTGCTGGACAGGATAGCATTCTACATAAAGTGAATGAAATCTGGACTGTTGCTTTGTTATGATACGCAATGAATGTCTGAAATTCTGAAAATTGAAAACAGCAAACGGTTGTTCAGAAAGTGTTTATATTCATCCTCCGTGTCAACGCAACTTGCATTAGTGCTGCAGTTCAGTTGCTATTTTTGGTCGACTAATGAGTGTCATCTTTTCCGCTTAACAGTTCAGAGGCCCAGGGAGCAGATTGCTGATGCAGAAGCGCTACTGGACCTTACTGCTAGTTTGGTAACATCAGTAAGATCCCAGTCAGTTATGGGAATCACACCTTCTGATTTTGTTAGTGGGATGCTAAAGAAGTTCAGAAAGGGAGGGCATGCTGACGACGAGGTTCAATCTCTGAACTGGGTTGATGTTGGGCTTGCTGCCTCACATCTCTTCATGGCTGCACCTGGATGTGCCACCGTGTAATGGGATTCACCATCTTCGTTAAACTATTTCGCTGATGATTGTTGCAATTTGTTATAGACTTAATAATGTATGGTTTTTGTTCTGACAGAGTTGGCCCAATGAAGACAGAAGTGAAACCACGAAGGGTCCATGTCACTAGAAAGAGGACTGCAAGACCACGTGGAAGTTCTCAGCCTGAACAGGTGTTCTTCTGTGAATACTCTTATGCAATATATTCGCGTTATGATCAGTTGGTTACATTTCAACTACGTGTAGTCAAATAGATTTATCTGTCATTTGGTACACTATGCATCAGTTGTAGGTACCAGGATGAAATTGGACTTGAATAGTTGGGCTTCAGTTTTCCGAGCTACTGTATGACCGTACAAGTTTTGGAGCTTATACAATTTTTTTTATATTTTTTTATGTTCGTATTTTGTCAGTCTACTTTTGTTCATCAAGTTAAACACTACTTAATTCCAGGTTACTAGAGCAAAAAACCTTGCTTACAGTATACATATTGGATTTATTAATTATGTTGTGGCACACTATTACACAAACAGTGAATATCACTTATCTTGAAACAAACCCCTATTTTTATTTATGCAATTATGCATTTAGCCTTTGATAAATTCTTCAAGCTAGATACTGTAGCTTATTTTTTGGTGCTAAAGCTTGGATGGGCCCCAATCCCAACACTTAAATGAGTTTTGTTTATATATGCTGATCATGAATCTGTCAAAGTAGTGCAAATTTCTGACAACATTTCAATCTGATGCCCCTTAATCTGCAGCTCGCTGATCCCACAGAGAAAACAAAGACTGATACTGATAGGAATATGTCTGCTATATTTGATCTTCTGAGGAGAAAGAAATGTGCAAGGCTGGAAAACCTTGTGTTAAACAGGATGTCTTTTGCACAAACAGTGGAGAATATCTTTGCACTATCATTTCTTGTGAAAGATGGGAGAGTGGAAATAAATGTTAATGATGAAGGATATCATATTATCTGTAAGTACTGTTGCTTGCTCCCTCTTTTTATGTTATCGATATTCTGTAGAAGTTTACTATTATAATGTTTGAGATAATTCTATGGACTGGAACAGATCCAAGGAATGCACCTGCTTCCAGTGTCATTGCTTCAGGAAAAGTCACTTACAACCACTTTGTCTTCAGATTTGATTTCAAAGACTGGAAGGTAACATTACAGAAACTGAATTATTAAATGAACTAATATTTCAGAAATAAGTAAACATCGTCTATACAGCTGAATAAAGTGGGCAGAGGTGGGAAGATTTTACACAGCACACTGCTCACTCAAGTTAATAGGTTACAAGACAGTTTGTTTAACACCTGACATATTACGCAAAAGTTGTACGCAGAATAATACTACGAGCACTATATATAATGTATTAAATGTGATGTGAGCCTTTTCTTTCCGTAGAGAGATGATTTTGTTTTTTATTTCTCTCATATGACCATATGGCTCCATTTGATCTGGTGTGACATGTCTTATTTTCAGCTCATGAAAGGGATTGTTGCAGAAGGGGAAGAGCTCATGCCCCACAGGGGTTTTCAGGCCGCTCCCAGCACAGGAGAAAACAATCATCCTGAGGCTGAGGTCCCCATGGCTGCACAAATCACGCAAGTCAGTTGTCTTGAGCCTGAGGTGCCCTCGGTTACCCAAAGCGGAAGAATCAATCATCCTGAGCCTGAGGTGCCCTTGGCTGTGAAAATCACACCGATCAAGAAGCTTTGCAGGAACCGGGGATTTGTCTTGCAAGATGAGACCGTCACCACAGACACTCAGAAAGTCATGGAAGAAGAGATGTCTCCCATGGGAGCATGTGAAGCTATGGAAGAGAAGATGGAAACAGCTGTCATAGAGGTCATGAAAGACAAGTTGGTCATGGACTGGAATGAGATCCACCTGAAATACAAGCGCAGGCGTCTCTTCCAGGATGACTGATGACCTGATGTAATCCTGACCAGTGGTGTGCATGCTTAGGAAGAGAATAGAGATATTGCCCTGCTTGATTAGCCTAGATGCATCTAGCAAACAATCCCTCAGTGCGTGGGGGTTGCGTTATTGTGTAAGTTAGGTTTTGGTAATGAAAGTGGGTTAGCATGTGAGCTCATACTTAATACAAATGTTGAGGGTAAACTGCAAAAACCTGGAATTTGTATTTGATGCGAGCTCATGGACCAACCCGCTCTCATCCTGCCCATATCAATATGTATGGTTTAGACTCCAAAGTAGAGTTAAAAAAAAACCCAGATGTTTGGCAATTAATATGATTGCCCGAGAAAATTAATCTACTAGTGTTATGATCCTGTTCTGAGACTAGTCTTCTGATCCCTTTTGACAAACAAGTTTCACCTGTCAGTCTGCTGGGTACTTTGATTTTCTTTGTTTTAAGGACAAAAGTGTAGATGAACAGATTAAGGAGGCGTGTTGAGCAGACCATTGCTGCTCTGAAGTCGATGTTGAGCAGACCATACCTGCTCTCAAGGAGCCAATGCAATTGGTCCTCAAAAAGGAACCTTGTGCTTGTACACTGGAGTCTGGAGAGGTCCAGGTTGTCCAGCACCAAAATCTCGACCTAGGCACTCCCTTGACATTGGCTTAACAAGAAAACACCCAACCACAGGCAGGTCATATCAGTACTATATTACCATTCCATTTTCACATGCAAGTGCTTTGAATAAGCTTTCAAGAAATTCAGGAACTGGTGCAAAGAGAATAATCTACTCACATTCACGCTTTGAATTAGGTTTCAAGAACAATCTACTGAAAATCACAATAATCTGCCAGATAAAAGTTTGCCTAAGAAATGGTACAGAAACAAGCAGAAGAGAGGGAGAGAGAAGCGATAGGCCTATAAATCTCTAAAGCATAGTCATTCTCAGATCACTTTCAATGTTAACAGCAACATGATCAATACAAGCCACAAAAAGTTCCTCCCAGAAGCGTCAGGATTGAACAGCTCATTTCAGCTCGGGCAGAGTGTCATTGGTTTTGGTATTTTTCAGACATATAGGCGGAGTAACCACCCCAGACTATCCATCATGCAGCAGCAGGTTTGCGCAGCTCACCTTCACCATGGGCGAAATGGCACCTCTCTCCAAATGTGCAGGAGCCTTTGTTGAAGTTCTCACACAGCTTGGTCTTGAAGTTGCTTCCAGGGCCCCCAGCATGAGAGCCCCTGCCGGTGTTGTTCTTGGTTTGCTGAGGAGCCTTACCACCAATACGGACAATTAACTCTGTGACCATCGCACTAGCATGCTTGATCTGGTCAAATGTTCCCTCAAGCTCAATGTTTTTAAGGTTGGGATCCGCCTCATTGTCCCGGATGGCTAACTTAGCCCCCGTCACACGGGATATATGCTTAGTGTTGATGCCACCCTTCCCGATGATGCCACCAGCAAGGAATGCATCAACACTGATCTTGGCTGTCGCTGAAGCTCCGAATGTTGAGGGAGGAACCATGTCTGGGACAGGCATTGGTGGGGGCATAAAGTGACCATTGGGTCCTGGACCCATTGGAGGTCCTCCCACCGAGTTGTTCAACGGCATAGGCTTTCCAAGCTCCCTCTCCCCATGAGCAAAGTGACATTTGCTCCCCCATTTACATCCTTCTGCAGTGTTGTACTTGTTGCACATGCGGGTTTTCACAGATGGTGTCGGCGGCCCATCAGGAACACCAGGTCCCATAGGCATTCTCCCCATAGGAGATGGAACAGGTGGTCCACCCAAGTTGGTCATTTTTGCAACAGCCTGGTAACCACCAGGGAAGTTGTGGAGAAAATGGCAACTGGCACCGAAAGGACAACCAGCAGTACTGCACAATGGGAACACCGTATGAGCAGCTGAACAAATATGCAGACACACAAAAATATGGACAATATGTATGCAATATTGCGAAATATCTAGCTGAAGAATGCAATATTATTAGATGCAAGCATAGATGTTCAGTGACTGGTTCTGACTAAACGAAATATGTTATGTTTAATAAAAATGCAATTCATAATTAAGCTTTGAAGGTGAGGTACTGATGATCAAAACAACTGCATCACATTATACAGAAACCATAACTGAATTTTAATTAATAGATGGCACAATTCCAAAAGGGAATTGAATTGCAATTGCAATGCAGTATGTTCAATCTAATCTTCCTGATCTCTTCAAGTGAGCCTGTTTCATGAAGTTACTGGCTGATTGTTCATCTGATATGAAGTTTCATGCCCGGATTACTGTTGCACCATTCATATTTTCAGAGTGATATACGGCAGTAGGTTTGATTTTTACTCCATTGAGTATTCTTAATCATGAACTAGGCAATCATGAACTAGGCAAAGACGAACCTGTACACAATCTTTGTTGAGATTTGTTAGCTGCAATTGTAACATTTAGAAACATAGCAAAATTTAATTCAAGAAACATATAGCATAACAACGATAAATGTTACCAGATGGGAGTTCATTTTATGTTAGCTTAGAACCTGAAAAATTTGGTGCACGGCTTCGATTTGCTTCCGACACCCATTTGAGATGTCTCCAGTTCTGTTACACCAAATTTATTATTTCCGCCAATTAATAATTTGTTAATTACTAAATCTCGGCACTAGGTAATACGATAATTTGGATAATAAATCATTTATTGAAATCATGTGAAGTAGAACTAAGAAGCCATCAATGTTGCAGGCAATGCCCAAATGATTCTTCTAAACTCAGAAATGGAGGCTACAATTTGACAGGGCTACGAATCACATCTAAAAATTTTAGCACCAGAGTATCCTGTACAATCGACATAAAAATTGCAAGATCTCCATCCGGTTGCTCCTCAGAAAACACAAGGGACAAAATATACTAGCCATTAAGAGCCTGGCACCCTAGATTCCGCGCCCCAGAGAGCAACCAAAGCTGCGGATCTCAACCAGCGGCGGCCAAGCCGCGAACCAAGGAGCCATAACCTCGCAGATCCAGCCAGCGAGCAGCTCAAGCCTCAACGCCCCCCCACCCCCCAATGGAAATGCATCCACGGAAGCAGTAACTAAATATAGAAGACCAATCGCGACACTGCTCACCTTTCGGACGCTTGGCGCCGTTGGCTCCCTCCGGCGCGGTCCGCTTGCGGCCGGAGTCCATGGCAGCGAGCTCCGGGAAGGCGCGCTTAGGCTGGATCGACGGAGACGGCGGCGAGCAAAACCCAAGCTAGGGTTTCCGCCTGCCTCGCGGGTGGAGGAGAGAGAGAAGGGGAGGTGTCCGCTGCTCACGCGCGCACCGGAGACGGAGTGACGCGTGGGTCGGTTCGTTGGGCACAGCCGCACAGGCGACAGGTGATTTGGGAGTGGCGTCCGCACGGCTTTTGTTTCAGTCAGAGTGACTTTGAAAAGCTGTAACAAAATTTAGCTTTTAAAACGTTGAAAAATTAGTTTTTAATAAAATAAATTAAAAAATAAAAAACTCACTCAAATCTGTTTTTTATATAAAAAAGCTAAATATATACTATAAAAACCAATAATAAATGCTTTATCAGCTATTTTTTAAATAATCACCAGCTAATTTTTTTAAAAAATTTAAAAGCTACCGCTCAAACAAAATAACCCTAAATCAGTCTGGGCTCGGTCCGTGATGTCGTGACGGCTGTTGATTAAATCCTGTGCCTTCTCTCAAAAGAAAAAAGATTAAACCCTCTGCCACGCTGGATTCTCCTTCAGATTGGGGCACCATTTATATTTATTTATTTTATCCAGTTTCAGGGATTTTTTGGAATAATTTTTAAAAAAATAGCAATAGAAAAACTATATGAATGTAAAAAAAGAAAAAAACATTTTCATACCTTGAGTTCCAACACTGGTTTATGCCAGATCAGCCCATCCTCTTCGGCGGAGATCAACAGCTCAGCCCACTGATTTCTGCGGACCCTCTTCCCGGATGGGCCACCTGAGCCGATCCACACAGGAGTGGATCATTGAGCAAAGCTAGCCCTGTGCGCCAGAAACACCCTCCTGGCCCACTTCGTCCCCGTCACGGCCCGACGCGTCTGCCGCTCGTCTCCCCTCCTCCTCCGATCTCTCTCGCTCCGCCCGGCGGCGGCGGAAGGCAACCTGCCCAGCGGACGAGCGATGGCTCCGCCAGGATCGCGGCGGTGGGCGTACGTGCGGGTGATGGCCGGCACCATCCTCGGCGGTTTGCTCGGCTTTTACGTCATGCACCGCGTTGAGACCTCCTACAAGGTACTACGCCGCAAGCCGCAACCGCTCTGTCTCGTCTCGTCCCGTCCCCGTGGGGGGACTCCCCTCACTCTATGGAGGTACGACTTCCTCTACTTGCAGGCGAGGATGGAGGAGCGGCTGCGCAGGTATGAGGCGCAGATGCTGGCCAAGGCCAAGGAGACGCAGCAGCTCACGGACGAGGCGCAGCGGGTTGACAAGGCCGAGCTGCTACCGGACTCGTGACAGTCTTTGCCTGCGTGGTTTCGCTTCCAGGTACCGGCTAATATCTCCTTACATTATCCACGAGTTCCATTTGTGGGGATAAATCTTGGAATCTACTTACGCAACTTCGGGCCATTTTGGCTGCTATCTACCTCGCCTTGTTCGAGCTTAAGCTCTTCAGACTGTGATCTGGTACCACGGTTCTATTCTAGTATTCTGAGCTGTGTTTACAAGTGCACATGGTTATTTGTTCCTGCCGAAAACCAAATCTTAGCACATTCATGCTCTGGATCTGAAAGATCGAATTTTGAACTTTATGTTTAGCCTGTTCTACTAGCCAAGAGCATGCCGTGACATGGCATTTCGTAATTTTCAAATTTCACATGGAGCAAATGAATGAGGAGTGGTATAACCCTGGTATTGCTTGTGGCTAACTGGCTATGGTATTGCTGAAATAGCATAATCTGTTTGATTGTTTATTAAAGAGGTATAGATGTATGGTTAAAATTCTATTTAGGCACATTGCTTAAAATTGACCTGTTTCATTGGTCCTCACTATAGTAGCTTAAGACTGATAAGCTAATCCTTAATGGAACCGCCACCTGTTGTTCACTATGTATCGTGGCCTCTCTATTTGAGCATTTCATGCCCATCCGGATCTTTTGCAGCAGCCTTCCTGATTATTTATTCATCCTAATACTAGGAGAACATGACCTCCAAGTCCTCATGAGATTTGAGGTATCCATTAATCATCATATTCCCCTCCTTTTGAGAGTTTTCATTCTGTGATTCAACCTTCTTGATGATAGTTTTCTTTGTCTTGGGATTCAACCATAATTGCCTCATTGCAAAATGACTTTGTGAAACTTATTTAGCTGGATTGAACCAATTATCTGTGCATGCCCTTTTGCAGAATAACAAGAGCTAGCAGGCACAGGTGTCCACACACCCTTTGTCCACCAGCAGAGGCATAAGCTCATATGTGTAACTTTAGTTTATTGCGATCATCTTGCTGACATGAAAATGCTACAGGTGTAAGATTCAGATCAGTTGTATGAAGTTCGAAATAGGTGTATGACTGCTTTTAGTGTTTATTTCCTCCTATTCCAATAAACACTGTATTTTTTCCAGCATCATCCTTGAAACGAAGAAAGGATCATATTAGCAATTTTGTACTCCTATTCCCATCATTTTCTATCGTGCCTGCACTTACTGTGTTTTTCTGTCGCGCCTACATTTTCAGCCATTGAAAGGTGTTTATACAGCTGAAGTAGCACATGGAAGTTGCAATGGGTCTTCATATGTACAAGCCACTATTCCAGGCCTATTTGAAGCAGTTTTGTTCTGAGCCTCGGCACATCTTCACATCTGTCATCAAATGGGCCATACAGTATTTGCTAATCAGCTATTAAGTATACTTTCTCCGTTCACAAATATAAATTATTTTAGCATTTAAAATTTGTTTCTCAATATATATCATTCTTATTTTTTAATACACTTTTCTCTCTTTCCAATACACTCTCTCTTCTCAATAAATCTCTATCTCTTTTTCTCGTTTTCTACGTAACATACTTTTTCACTTTTTCGATGCAGTAAGCTAGTAAGCTATTTTAGGGCTCATAAGCTGTGGTATATAACAGCTATGCCCTGAACTTTCCTAAAAATAAAAATAAATTATTATGCTCCGGACCTTTTACTACTCTTCTGCTGGCCTGCCACCTTGGCACACTGATCACTGATTTTTGGGAGTCACCAAGTGCTGAGATTTCCGTTTTACTCTCTCCAGTTTTAAATTATTACACCGTTGATTTTTAACATCAATTTTGACCATTTGTTTTATTCAAAAAATTTATTTTAATGTGTAAAATTATTATTTCTACTAATGATAAATCAAATAATAACAAAATTTTATACATTTGAATAATTTTTTTAATAAGATGAATAGTAAAAGTTGATGTTGTGAATAATTTAAAACCGGAGGTAACCGGAGGGAGTATGTGACAAGTTGGTTTCCTTCTCTGAGCGGAATCAGAGATACCAATACAGGCGCCGCCGCCCTCGTTGGCACTGCCAGCGCTACAAGAAATTCTGGTGGAAAGTGGTTTAAGGGAGGAAACCAGGTGGATAGATCAAGTTTCAGAAGGGCTGCATCTATCGTTGTCGCGGGCCACCAACTCGCTATTTAGTACTAGTACTTCTCGTATTTATCTGTCGCCTTTAATTATGAGTTGACAATCAGGTCAAGTGCATAAGCATCAGCCTGTTTCAGCATCAGGCCCTTATTTTCTTTCTATCTTCACAGAAAAGGTTTCTTGACTAGTTTTCTTTCCTCATGAAACATTTCTTTTGTTATAGATAAAAATTTATAAATATAGACAACAGGATGAAACAGACACAAGGCATTTAAACTTTGCTGTTAGTTCCTTTTTTTCTCTCGGTATTTATTCTTAGTTATCTAGTATACGATACTCATGAGGAAACATGCATTTCTTTATACCAAACTTAGCGCATATCATTGTGACATGGCAAAATAAGAAAGATGTACAGCTCACAATAAAAGGGAAAAACTCTCAACTAGGTTTCAGATCACGGAGTATGACATGACGTCTTGAGAGTACGATGGTTGAATAATTGCTATTCTTTTTAAAATTCCAGCTTGATGAGCTTGGATGCAGCCTAGCAAGATGATAGTTTATGAGCACATCCCTTTGACATTAAATTTTATTGGGAAATTGTTCAGTGGTTGGCCGATTAATTGCTGATACAGCCTAAGGACAGAAACTAGGGTTGCTCCAACTTGTAGTTTCCCGTAGTTAAATGGATGCCTTTAAAATATCATCCTTGTTGTCGACTGTTTTTTTTAGTGTTTGTAGTATATTCTTAACGAGTCCGTAACTATTACCTAGTTTTATAATCGTAACTAGTATTACCTAGTTTTAACAAAAATTTGTTTGATCATGCAGTGTTCATACCTAGAAGCATAGGAAGAATGTAAATTGTTAATAAATATTAAGAGGCAATGCTATATGACCGCATACCATGTAAGGAAAGGACTGAGATCGAGTGCAGTTCCACTTGTGACTGCAAGTTGTAACTACACGACATCACAACCGTTTATTTCAGCTTCCAATAGCTATGATTCTCTGCTACAGTGATTGTTCTATAGTTGCTGCATCACTTTCACATGCTACAGCACCTCGCCCCCGCATCTGCCCTCTGATTTGCATTCAACGGCTGCTAGTGCGACTGATTAAGTTGCAGTCACGCTAGCAACTGCATCGAAACTGTGTCCGTAAAGAAACAGCTGCTTCGAAACTGTTGCAATACCGCTTACAAACTCTCCTACGAAAGTTAAAGATAACCGATTTACTCCATTTGGCATCGTGTGTTTGACTTCTGATATTAACTAAACACCCACTTGTATATGATGTAGAGCCAAGTAGCCATCCTTTCTGCCTGGTGGTTGGGTGGAGACAACGGTACTAGAGTACAAAACAAAGAGGCGCCAACCCAAAAGTCTCCTTTTGGACACATAGTTGATGCCTGCAGTGGCGGATCCAGGTAGGATAGTTATTGGTGTCACTTCCATATTACTCTCATCTTAAAAAATAGTACTAATAATCACTCATATTATATGGGAATTACAAATTTTATTGGTGTCACGTGTCCTGCATTTGGTATTTGAAGTTTCTAAAAAGGCGGGGCCGAGATGGGTCTCCAATATCCTGGAGGGATATGGATAAGGGGGGGATGCAAAAGTATTTCACCGGATATGAGCATCTCCAACGGTTCTTTAAATTAAGTTCTTAAATAAAAAATTAGGAAGTGATTCAAAAAATATCCCTCCTACAGTTCTGCGAACGAGTTATAACATACCATGCAGATTAAAGATGATGAAGGCAAGACTTTCAGGGAAGAATGGTGGGCACAAACTTAGTTAACGCAGAGAGCAACTTCTCCCATGCAATTAAAGGCAGAAATTGAGATCAAGGATTTGTCATTGGTCATGACGACGTTGGAAGATCGTGACCAAGGCACAAGGGATTGGAGATTTTTGTGAGTCGTTCTCTATGGTGTGACATTGAGAATTGAAAGGAAACTAAACGTTGGAGTGCGTGCCTGAGTTTGTTCATTCACTTCACATAGTACTTACTCCGTACTCCGTACTCCGTATTTGTTATA
Organism: Zoysia matrella; assembly: GCA_001602295.1. Classification (NCBI taxonomy): domain Eukaryota; kingdom Viridiplantae; phylum Streptophyta; class Magnoliopsida; order Poales; family Poaceae; genus Zoysia; species Zoysia matrella. The sequence continues at coordinate 33,931 of BCLG01003924.1, forward strand.
CTCCAGTTAATCTATGTGTTCTTCTCGCCCATCTATCTTTTCTTCTTTTCTTTGAATACAATATTATATGGGGGTGAGTATTTTCCTACTAATTGATTGAGGATATAATTAAAGAACTACAACTGGATCTTGTTTAAGCTAGCAGCGCATATTGTAATGATTTAAAAAGAAATTAGGGCTTATTGGCATTAGTTTACGTAGGCGTCGTTTTCTGCCAGCCTGCTTCCACATCTGCATATAATCAATCACAATACTCATCCAGACTAACAAAGACTATAAAAAACAAGAATGAGATTTTTTTTTAAAAAAATGATGTTATCCCTATAATGGAAATTACCAGTTTGGCGTACACTTGCAAGCTCCTGTTTGCTCAAATCCTTCACAACTGGTGAATTGAACAATATAATAAAACTCAAATTATGAATTGGATGCGGGTCCACAGTAAAGGACACCTGAGAGCTGTACATCTGTACCTTATTTCTAGGAGCTAGTGGAATATCTGACCTGATTATAAGCTCTATTAATTTCTATGCCGAGGAGCAAGACCAGCAACCTAATTAGTGGAATCATGGAGTTCAAATTTGCAAGGACAATCCTTCTTTTCAGTTGTCATAAAATTGTAGAATGATGAACGAAAGAGTGCGGCTAGAATGTGTTACAAATAGATCAGCTTGAATTGATCTAGCTGCTTTTCAGTTTTTCCCCCAATTCATACGCCTGATTCAGTCTTCTCAAGATAGAAGTAGAACAAGTTTCTTCATTCAGTCTGCGAAACAAATTTAGCAGTCTCAAGATAGCTAGATCACAACCAAGTACTCCCATATATGTATGTATGTACATTTCAGGAAGTGATGCAAACAATGTAAGGTACCAAACTTGACCAATCCTTTAAAGATCCTACCAGTAACTCTTACATTTACACATCATTGTTTTAACCCACCAACATTTGTTATTTTCATCTAATCAAAAGAAGAATAAAAGATGGAAGAATCCAGCCGATCAACCTCTGCCAAAGTGTGAAAACTTCTCACGGCACAAAACCAAACAATAAAGCAAGAATTCTTAAGCTCTCCTAATTGACCTCTAAATCAAGATGCGTACATTTCACCAACCAAGTCCATCCTCGCCGAGCCACCACCAAGAGGCAACGGCAAGAAGTCATGATCAACCGCAGCGAGTCCTTGGAAGGCGTTAAGCTCCTCCTCCAAGAAGCTCAAGAATCCTCCCGGGTTCAGATCCACCCACAGGTCGTTACAGTCGAGGCTGCCGTAGTCGCCGAAGCCTCCTCCGCCTTCCTTGACCTCGACCTCGCACTTGATCATCTTCACCTTCTTGCACGGCTCTTGTTGCTCCAGGAAACCGCTCCTCTCCGTCGCCATCAAGACTGGTGCAACCGCCGCCGGCCGCCTCTTCTTGGCCACCGTGATCTCCTTGTCCTCCTCGACCGGCGGCGACGCGTCGTCGTTCACGGAGCCGGCGTTCGCTGTAGGCTTCCCGGTGAGCCGCTGCACGAGGTCCCGGAAGTTGGCGACGTCGGTCTTGATGACCTCCGGCGCGACTATGTGGATGATCTTTATCTTGGGCCGCGTCGTCGTCGTCGTCGCGCGCGAGCCCCTGTCCTGCTGCTGCTGCTGCACCGTCGTGGTCGATGACATGCTCGCGCCGTGGTGCTCCGCCATTGATTGATGGATGACGCGCACCTGGAGAGCGATGCAAAGAGAGAGAGAGTGAGAGACGAAGATGATGGTGTGGATTTGGAAGAGGAGGAGCTAAGCTAGGCTTGTTATATACGGTCGAACGGATCGCGGAAGAAGGCGCTGGGAGAAGGCTGACATGGCATCAATCCAGTGACGACGGCGACAGCCAACCAGAAAAACTGGTTTTCGATTTTACGAAAAATCGGTCGGCTAATCAGCTTTGCTATAACGTTAGATCTGATTTTTGATGGACTCTAACCTATATCGAACTGGATCGGTTTAGATAAAAACCGATTGGTTTTCATCGGTTTTTAAAAACTCATGAACTCTCAAGTTTAAATCGATGAATGACTCTCCCTTAAGAGGGAAAAAAATGAAAGAACTAAGATTTCAAGTCGATACAGCGTATGAGCACGAAGCCAAGTGTGCCAACGACGCAAACATGCAAAGAGAGAGTATACTAGTCCTAGTCAACTACTTTGTCACTTCTATCAATTGTCGTGTCCATACTTTTTCTATGAGTGCAAAATATACCACTACATGTCCAAAGAGGCAGAGATAGTGTCAATTGTCGTGTCCGTACTTTTTCTAATAGTATCGATCGATTGATCGTGGCGGGTGGTTTACGCTTGAAAATGTGTGTTGTGGCTTTCAAATTTCGATCAGCTTGTATGCCGGACGTACATGCAAGCACATGGTGGCATATGCATATATAGGAAGTTGCCGCAGCCTGGTTTCAACGATCGCTTGACATTTATATACTCTACGTAACTTAGGCTCTGTTTATTTAAGATTATAATCTACTTAGATTATATACTCTAAAAATTATAATCTACAGAGGGTAAATAAACAGAACATCTTATTTATCAGATTATTTTAATTTTAAGTTAAAATTATTATAATTTAATATACTGATCATTAAGTGTTTATTTGAGATTATAGTTTTTAAAAAACTCACTATCTCTATTAAATTAGAAATAAGTTGAGTTGTTAAATCGACAAATACAGATTATAATTTTTTAAATTATAATCTAAATTATAAAAAATTGATATTATAATTTAGATCATATAATCTAACAGGAAACAAACAGGACGCTCTATCGTTCCCTTCCTTGTTTATGTGCAAATTGGTAACGACTAACGAGTCGGCAGCCGGCGCTAGTCGCTACTCCTGCCCGATCACAGTGCGGCAGCAGGCACGCAGGTCTCGCGAAGGCCAAACCCATCGAACACGCCAAGTCGCGAGGGGCGATGTAGCTCCGGGTCAATCTTGCCTCAGGCTCAACGACGGCCGACGGGAGTCACCGGAAGATCCACCGATCCTGTGGTGGTGCTTGCCGTGCCGCGGTTAAGAAGGCCGTGGGGTGATTTCACTGTGCATCCGTAGGAATTTCCACGAAGAAATGGATATCTGATTCTGAACAAGCCGCCGTGGATTCCGAACACGCCAAGTCCTCCATCGGTGGAGCCAGGTGGGGATGACCGGATGATCTAGTGGGGGGCAACGCTGGTTCCAGGCGAATTGGATCAGAGATGAGCAAACGAGATCAAACCTATACTGTTTCGATCTCCGGAGTGCTCCAAACAGAAAGGTGGTACTGAACGCGATGTGGATCATGAACTTGAGATGGCCGCGGAGATGCAGGATCCTGCAATTAATTGATAGAATCCCAAGACGAGAGTATACATCCAAATGGCTCACTTCTGCCATATTCTAAGAGCGTTGATCAGGCGCGAGTGAAGCGATCAAGCGAGATGAGATTTCGAATGGCAAGAGACCGAGTGGGCCGTAGTTGGCCTCAAATGGGCTTCCAAGTAAGGATTCTCAAACATGGTGGCCGGTGCCTCAGTTCAAATGGGCTTTCTCAAAGTCTGGTACTGAGTCCTTCTCGACGGATCACCGCTAACCAATGGATAATTGGAAGCCCATTCTTCCTCTCTGCTGCTGCTCCGCACACAAGCATGCGGGCGGCAACTACCATGCTGCATTGACAACCCCAACTACTAGTCTCCTACCAAGATGAGAGCGCCGGCGGCTGGCCGGCGGGGGAAAGACGCAGTGCCAAGCTGGGGGCAAAGAAGCCGCGCAGACGATGAGCATGTGCCTCATTGGCCCATCTGGTTCCTCTCCGCCACTGCAATGGGTACTCCACCACTGCTTCAAGCTAGTGCTAGCTCTGCAATGAGGATTGCAGGTTCCAACTGTTGGAGCTGATTCCGGGAAGGCGAGAAGCGCAGGTTTGCACGTCGATTCCACCCAAAACTAGCGAGTAGTAATAAAGAGGACTCCAAAGTAACTTCTGACATTTTTGTTGTAGCCTTGTTAATACGACAATGCACAAGACAAAAGAAAATGAACTCCAAAGGTGCCATTTGACTTATTCCTGTCTTCAAAGTCTCAAACAAATTAGAAATTTTTGAAGGAGACAACAAGTTTCGTATCTATCAATATTAGCAAGTGGTGGACATGGATGACCCATTCTTCCCCTTGAAAATGATTGGAGTACTAGTACCGATCCAGAGCATTGACAACTCGCCAAAATACATTATTCCCTTAAGTATTTTTCTTAGTATACTGTTTAGCCTGTTACAAATATATTAAATTACCTGTTCAATGATTTCTAGCACAAAACTGCCAATTATGTAGTATTTTGTTATTTTTTCATGTACTTAGTAACACTTGGTAGCCTTTTTAGTTTCCTAGTTTATTTTATACGGAGTATCATTTTCATGGGGTTGCTTACTTTCTTAGACATCTTTAGATGCACGAGTAGATGTTATGCTGCTCTCAGTGTTCATGTTCCTTTTTTGTTTTATTTCCTCTCTGCTAGTCTCAGCGATAGCAGCCACACAGTATTTTTAAGCTCATTTAAATATCAATTGGTTCCCCTGGATTGGTTTGGTCAAGGAGACAAGAAGTTTGGTGGCTATTAATGTTAGCAAGTGGTGGCCATGGATGACCCGTTCTTCCCTGTGAAAATGATTGGAGTAGACGCGCAGATCCAGAGAGTTGACTATAACTCACCAAAATGCATTCTTCTCTTAGAAATTATTTTTATTTACTATACTGTTTTCCATTGCAAAAATGTAGTATTAAATTCTCTGTTCAATGATTTCTTGCACAAAACTGTCAATTCTGTAATATGCTGTTATTTTGTAAAATTTGGTAGCCTTTTTGATTTCCTAGCTCGTTTTATACATTTTCATATGGTTGCTTACTTTCTTAGACATCTTTAGATGCATGATTAGATGTTACGCAAGTTTCTGTAGTCTGTATTCATTTTTTTTTTATTTCCTCTGTGCTACTCTCAGCGATGTGAAGCAACCACACAGTATTTTTGAAGTTCTTTTAAATATCAAATACTTTCCTCCGGATTAGTTTTGTCAAGGTGTCTATATCAGTTTCTTTTTTTTTTCAATAATAAAAACTACTGTGATTCATTAACAAAAAAAGCTTCTGTGTTGTTATTTCTCCTCATCACAAAAAATGTTTTGTTTAGGCTGACAGAAAAAAAAAACTATTCACTGGTGTATGTTATATGGACATATTTTCTCCTTGGACAGCTGGTCATCCTTTAGTCTATCTTGCCCACTTGTCACCATTTCATAAATGATCATTGGCATCTAGACTATTGATATATCCTGGTTCCTCCCCCTTATGCCATAGTGGGGAATCAAAGCAGATTTCTGCCCCTACTTTGAAGCAGCCTTCGTGCCCGGTTGCCTTTTAATTCCTTCATTTACTTCCCCCTACTTTGAAGCAGCCTTCGTGCCCATTAGCCTTTTAGTTCCTTCAGGTTTCTGCCTTTCCTTTCTGCATAATTTCTCTCTTTTTTAACTTTTATTTGTTCTTCGGTATCAAGTATATTGTAATTTCCAGGGTGCTGCATCTTCTCAAAATGGGGGCTGAACTAATGGTTACGGGATGGTTCCTGTCACCAATCATACGGGAAATGCAAGACACCGCTTTGTCCTACATAAGGGGGCAGTATAGTTGGAAGAGGGATCAGGAGAAAGACCTTGAACGCCTCAACACTATGCTTACAGAGATCCTGACCATTGTCGACGTTATTGAGAAGAGGGAGATTAAGGATGCCAACCAGAGGAAGCTGCTAAGCATACTTAAAGATGCCATTTACAGCGCAGTTGATGTGTTGGATAGTTTCCAATACATGGTTCTGAAATCCAAGGTTGTCAGCCAATCTAAAGTGAGTCTTGTCACCTCATGCTTTGTGGACTTGGGTAAACGTATGATGGGTACTACCAAGTTTCGGAGAAAGTTAGCTGATATCTTGGAAAAACTAGCTGAGGTCAAAACAACTGCAGATACGCTATTGAAAGTAGTTACTTTTGACAATGCTACTGCAAAGTTGTTGCCGGTAACACAGTTGCGTGTAACTTCGCCACTAAAGGAAAAGAACCATATTTATGGTCGAAGGGCTGAACTTGATAAGTTGAGAGATATGTTGCTAGAGGTGAGTGACAACTGTGAACCTGGACCCAGTAACCCAAGTATTCCTGTTATATCTATTGTTGGTGTTGGTGGGGTTGGAAAGACAAGCCTAGCACAGATGGCTTTTAGAGATGAACAAATACGCATGAACTTTAGCCACATGCTGTGGGTTTGTGTGTCTGATAGCTATGATGAGGTTAGGTTAGCAAGAGACATTTTGGAGTATGTAACTGATGCTAATTACCACACAGTTACTAAATTTGATGAGTTGAAGAATGCTCTTCTTGAAAAGATGGAGGGAAAGAAATTTCTTCTTGTACTGGATGATGTTTGGTATGATGAAGATAGGACAAAATGGGAGAATGAATTACTGTGGAGCAAAGTATTATGTTCTCTAAATACTGGACTGGGAGGGTCAAAGATTTTGGTGACAACTCGAGCAGACAAAGTTAATAATGTGCTACAAGCTAGGACATCTTTACGTTTGGGAGGACTGGACATGAATGAATATTGGCTGTTATTCAGTAGCTGTGCCTTTGGTGACAAATATCCAGAGCAATTCCCAGAACTTAAGGAAATAGGAATGCGGGTTATTCAGAGATTAAATGGTTTGCCCCTAGCAGCAAAGATAATAGGTCGCCTATTGAATATTGATTTAGACGTAAATCACTGGACGAAAATACTTGAGAGTGATTTATCTGATGATGTTATGAAGGTTCTCAGGTTGAGTTACCAACACTTGCCAATCCACTTGAAGCTATGCTTTAGCTTCTGCAGCCTCTTTCCAAAGGACTTTCATTTTAGTCCTAAGATGCTTACTGAAATGTGGGTTGCACAGGGTTTTGTACAGAGTGAATATTCATATGACACTGATTTGAATGCTGCGGATGTAGCTAAGGTCTACTTCGATGAACTTGTGCAAAGATCGTTCTTCGAGCGCTCATGGTGGAACCTTCCGACAGAGTATGTCATGCACGATTTGATCAACGACTTGGCTAGGCATGTTTCAAAGGATGAATATGTTAGGATTGAAAATGATAAACAAAAGGATATACCGACAAATATTCGTCATTTAGCTATATCTGCAAATATGTTAGGATGTTTGAAGAAAGCAGAGCTGAAAAACTTGCGTAGCCTGGTTGTTTGGAGGAAGACATGGCCTTGCTTGAAATGGTCCCTTCCAGATGATCTGTTCAAGAAGTCAAAAAGCATCCGTGTTCTGGATTTGACTGGTTGCTGCTTGGAGAGGCTGCCTGCATCAGTGAACAATCTTAAACACTTGCGTTATTTTGCTTTCCGTGTTCCTAAGACGTCATGGCAAACATCATTGAATCGGCTTTACCAACTGGAGGTCTTGGTCACGAGAGGACACTCCTGCCGGGAAAGTGAACGTGTTGATCTTCCTATTAACATGAAAAGGAACCTGCTCAAACTAAGAAAAGCTTACCTTTTTCATTTAGGTGGCACCACAATATCCGGTTTTGGAGGACAAACTCTTGTCCATGGCCAAGGGGAGTTCCAAATCAAGAAAGAGAGTGGCTACAGATTGGGTGAGCTAAAGGATATGAAAAATATCAGTGGACAGCTAAAAATCAGGTTTCTTGAGAATGTTGAAAATCAGCAAGATGCAATTGATGCCTGCCTAGATTGCAAAGAGCACATCCAGACATTGGAACTCGAGTGGAGTATCCATGCTAGGGCTTTAACTTCTGAATTGGATCATGATGTGATTAATGCACTTAGACCTCACCCAGATCTTAACCGGCTGAAGATCTTTGGATACAGAGCAACAAGGTCACCCTATTGGTTTGAGACAAATTGGCTGAAAACGTTGAATTCTTTGGTTCTTGAGAACTGCATGCGCTGGGTAATTTTGCCCCCTCTGGGTCAGCTTCCTCTGCTCAAGTTCCTTGAACTAAGAAAACTGCACGCTGTAAGGCAGATTAGTTCAGATTTCTATGGAAATGGTGATATAAAGGGCTTTCCAAGGTTGGAAGACATAGTGTTTGATGAAATGCCCAACTGGGAACAGTGGTCTGGAATGGAAGGTGGTTCTTTACTTCCATGTCTTGAAAGACTGTACATAACAAATTGTCCCAAGCTTAGAGAAGCACCAGCCTTCAGTGCAACACCAAGAGTTGAAGTGGAAATAGCATCTAATGTCCCTCTAATATCAGGTTTGATTGATTCGCTAATTTTACGAGCCTCTCAGCTGATCTTTTTTGCCAGCTCATACAGCTTCTTGAGTGATCTGATCACTGAGAAGCTCAATCATGTTGCTGAGCTGAACCTGAAAAATTGTACCGAACCGATTCCAACTGGTGGATTTTTCGCACTTAGCTCCCTTCAGGTGCTTAGGATTACCAACTGTTTAACTGTGCAGTCATCCCTTAATTCAGAAGCAGTTGAAGACATTGACACTCATTTTCTCCCTTCATCACTTCGCCATCTTGAAATCACTGAAAGCAAACTTGAGCTCAGTTTTTTACCAAAATTCCTGGGAGGCTTGACTTGCCTGTCCACCTTGGTGTTAAATAGTTGTTATTTGACCTCATTATCATTTGATTGTGGACCCTATCACCTCACTTCTCTGGAGACAATAATCATTAAGAATTGCCATGAGCTAGCTTCGTTGGACGGATTTTTAAATCTTGTTGCTCTAAGAAAATTAGTTGTTGCAGATTGTTACAGTTTCTGCTCCTTGCCGTCTGACTTGAATACAGTGGAATCTCTTGATACATTAGTCATATGTGGTTGCCCAATGATGGCTTTTCTCCCCCAAAGTGGCCTGCCAGCTTCTATGCAGACGATTTTGTTGTCAAGATGCCATCCCGAGTTTGATAGCCAGCTTCGAAGGAAGGAAGGTGCAGAGTGGAGAAAGATTGCCCATATCCCTGAGAAGAAACTAGAGGTTTGTATATAGTGCTTGAAGTTCCCTCTGAACAGATTTTGAAGTAGCGCACTGTTCATATTGCATATCTATTATAAGTGCTCTTTGATTTGGAAACTTCTCTTTGTTATTCTGCAGCGAGTATACTGGTCATTCACATAGTCACATCATATTTCTAGTGCTAGTCCCTATGTCCTTGTTTTTCATGAACATGCATGAACTAAGGTTTGTCTCACTATGATAAGAAAAGGAAGCCTGGTGCATGTGGCCCTCATTTGCGCAGGGTTTGAGGAAGGGTCCGATCACTTTGGATCTTTTGTATGCTCTCTTTTTCTAGGACTCGAACCTGTGACCTTATGTTTCGCTATGAATCTATGATAAGCTTTGAACTAAATTTGGAGTGTAAAATATGTGCTTGTGCTGATATTTTATTTGTCCCATCGCAGATACAGTTGGATGATTTGTTGACAATATTTCCGACCAATTCTGCATGAAGATACTGTAATTTCTGACTAAGAGGTATGTTTTCTGAAACCACCGTGACACGTTTAATCGAACCAAATAGCTACGCATCATTCCAGTGCCCTCTTGAGCAAAGCAAAATACTGACTAAAGTTCCTGCTTTACTACAGGATTTCAGACCCATGGATGGATATTATATATCTGTAATGTATCAGTTCATTGCCAAGCCT
>BCLG01003925.1:0-43659 GCA_001602295.1 Zoysia matrella
GGTCCACTAGCCATCTTAATATTCACCGAGGTGGAGTGCAACCAAAGTCTTCAAACACAAGCCAAAAAGAGTAATACAATTAATTACATCGATTACTAATGAATTACTACAAGCATGTGCGGCAAGCTTCGTTCATGAGCAGCCTGACGAGAAAGTCATCGTGAACGTGAATGTGATTGAATTACATGATGGTGTTGTACCTGGTGGCGCCGATGGTGACGGTGGAGAGCACAACGGCGACACCGAGGAGGAGCACGACGACGGCGGTGAAGTTGACGAGCAGCGCCTCGGGTCCGTGCTTGGGCAGGCGCAGGGGTGGTGCCTGCAGGAAGGTGAGCTTCTCGAGAAATCCCAGCTGCGCGGTGCCGATCGCGAGCACGAAGACGAGGAGGCCGAGGAGCGCGTGCCAGGGCACGGCGGCGCGCCTGGTTGCCGGGTACGCGCCGGGGAAGAAGAAGGCTAGGAAGCCGGCGAGCCACTGGAGCGCGTAAAGGGAGATGGTGGCGATGCCGAGCCAGGAGTGGAGGGAGTAGAGGTTGGGGATGTCGCTCTCGACGTGGAATTTGAAGACCGCGTAGACTCCGAGGGCACCGGCGGCGAGGCCCACGGCGTGCAGCGCCAGGTGCGCCTTCTTCCGGGTGTCGCGGCTCACGGGAAGAGACCGGTAGCACAGGATGGCTATTATATATATACAATTCATCGACTTAGTTAGTCATGCATGCGCATGAATCAATCTAAATAGAGTAAATAATTATTATTTTTTTTAAAATTGATGTCACTGTTTGTTTTATTAAAAAAATTTAGTTTAAATATGTAAAATTTTAAGTTGTGATTTAAATAACTTTAATGATTAATCAAATTATAACAAAATATATAATTTTTATTAAAAATTTTAATTAAAATAAAAAATCAAAATTAAAATTAAAAATCAACGACGACATCAATTTAAAAACAGAAGAAGTACTGGGTGACTAATTAAACCTTCTCCGGCGAGGACGATGAGGCCGATGATCATGAGCACTGGGTGGACGTTGAAGATGAGCGCCTTGTTCGAGGATTGGAGGGCGAGGCCGCCGCGGAAGTGGAGGCACCAGACCAGCACCAGCACGGTGGCGGCGACGGCCAGGACGTGCACCACCAGCGTGCAACACTGCGTCGCCGGCTTGCCGGGCGGCCCCGGGAGGCGGTCTGCTTTCAAGTCGATGTCCATTCCTGAATCCGATGCCTCTTTTTCCAAAAAAAAAAAATACTGAATCTGATGCAGATCGAAGAGAAGAAGAGGTTGAGCGAGGTGGTGGTGAAATGGAAGAGCCTATACCGTTAGAGAAGAAGAGTAACGAGTTAGAGACATAACATATGGACGAGGTTTCTCCTGCTACCGCCATCACCGTTAAAGGAGGAGCCTAGACTAGACTCTGTACGAAGAAGACTCTCGGAGCCATCGTGTGGCCCTCGGATGCAATACCTTTATTACCCTTCTTTCCCTTCTTTTTTAGACAGTGACACAGATATGATCGGCAACGCAGGCGCCCTGTTGCAGAAGCTACTCCATTGATAGCACCAGTGAGAGCTAGCCATCACCGTCAGATCTCAGCGTATCATGCAACCAACGGCTGAAACTTAACAGCATGTGAACACAAAGGCAACCAAGAATCCCAGATCCGAATGGATAAAAAGATTACCGGGCCGGGTGGGCATCTTGTGTGTTACCTTTGAGTTTGAAATGGTCATGGCAGATCGAGAGCCTGCATGGCCTTTGTCCAAATTGTCGAAGACATAACTGTGATGTGTTCATTGTTCAATATAGAAAGACCACATCCAAAACATGAGAGTTTTTTTTTTTTTTTTGGCAAACTGCGGTCCGCGGATAACTTGCTTGGTTATGAGGTTCAGTATGTTTCGTTGCAAAAGTAATTACTCGGGTTTGTTTCTGCTTATGAAAGAAAGTGCTTATCAGAAAATTCAAATATTCTTGCGAGGTTACGTGCTCTAGCCGGTCTGTTGGACTGGTCAGTCTTGATGAGCCTGTAATTATTTGAACTGCTGTTTTTCTCTTTTATCTTAATGCGAAACGCGCTACGCGGTGTTGAAAAAAAAAATATTCCCACTATAAGCATTTGATCGATTCTCGTTTCTTTTGACCAATAAGCCGCAAACGAAGCTTATGGATCACAACGAAACGCTTATACATGGTGATGGACTTTCTCAATGTTCCTGAGACGAGGTGAGTACTATTGTGCTCAATAATACGGTAGTCCTTGATCCAGCAAGAAAGAAAAAAGAAAGAAAGAAAGATGTGGAAGAAAGAAAGATGTGGTACTTGTACTTCAGTTGTACACCTCTATGCATTGACATAGTAGTATTATTGGCATGCGTTTGTTTTAATTGTATATATATACTTTTTTTTATTTCTAAATTGTTGTTGCTGTTGACTTGTAATATCAATTTTAAATATTTAGTTTATTCAAATCTAAAATATAATAAATTGTAATTCAAATAACTTTAATAATAAAATAAATTATAAAACTATATGATATTCATCAAACTTTTTTTTAATAAGATGAGTAAGTCAAAGTTAATACAACGAAGTCAATGGTTACATCAATTTAGCAATGGAGGGAGTATACTGTGAGCATTCATAGAGGAGAGTTGAGTTTTGTGAAAGCATGCACGTGACACATTGTTGGTCCGGTATTAAGTGAATGATCACTCGAGATAGACATGAATTGTTAATTTTGAGGTGATATCTCATTTAGCTAGCTCGGTTAAAAATGGACAGATCATATGGATGCTAATTATTTATTATGATCCGCATGTTCTAGCCAGTTGTCCTACTAGCGTGCTGTTGGTCAACGACGGTGAAACAGCAAAGCAAAAAGGTTGCTGCTTCTCTTACTTCTCTTCTTCTGTCTTCTCTATATAGAGACGCACTCACAGAGACAGAGAGGAGGAAGACCGACGCCAACCCGTCGATGCAAGAAAGAAGCATCGTTTGTCTTTCTTTTTTCATTAGGTCGTCGCTCATGTCTCCACCGCCGTTCATGAAGAGCTAGCTAGCTAGAGAAGATGAGCTATCCATGGAAGAGGAGCTGGTTCTTCTTCCCAGCGGCATGGCGGCACGACGACGAGGAGGGCGCGGCGCTGGTGCCGTCCCCGTCTCATCATGTCCATGAGGATGAGTCTGCTGCCGGTGCTGATCGCAAGCTGCAGGAAGAGGAGGTGAGCTTGAAGGATCCTGCGGCGACAGCAGCTGGGGGCTCATCCTCATCCTCATCAAGCAGCAGCAGGGCGGCGTTGTGGTTGCGGAGGGTGGCGCCCGCGAGGGGCGTGGCGCTGGTCATCGGGGGTCTCGTCGTCCTCGCCGTGCTCCTAGCCACCACAACCGGCTGGTTGACTCACTTCGACTTCTCGTCATCGGTACTACTATACACGAAACTTCCTTCTACCCTTGATCGTTTGTTGCAACTTGCAATGTTACGAGTTTTTAGATGAACCTGCCAGCTAGTATAATTTTAAATGATGCCTGATAGCTATATATATGAATGAATGAATCCGTTTAGTTATTTCTAAAAATTGAATGAACGTAAATCGGAGGTATATGCGGATTCATGTTCCACGTAAATGCTCTCTTTTCTCTCTCTAGAAATCTCTATATCTGTGTGTGTGTGTGAGAGAGAGAGAGAGAGAGAGCAAAGGAGATCAAGACACGGAATTCAACGCACGCACACATAATACATGAGGTCATGGTTTTGATGTGTCCAGTTTCCAATGGTAAGGAAAAACAAAGTCCTATACGAGATCATCAAGCTAATAAGGCCAAATCCAAGGTAGCCAAGCCTGCCGTGCATGACGGGTAAAACTGACTCCCTAGCTAGCTAGAGTACTAGTTTATTTTTCCAGCGTTTACTTGACCCACCAATCTTGCCTTTGCACCTGGACCACCCAATCTGGTGAGATCAGAATTCAACCATTCGATCTCGATCACCTCAATTTTCAGTGAGTTGCATCAATTCAAAGTTTCTGAAAAGAAGGTCTCATTGTCATGGACGATGGACACTTTTTAGTGCGGGTCACCTCATTTTAGGCAACCATCCATGGATCAATTGTTGTCTCACGAGAAAAAAAAAGAAGAGATAAAGTGTTTTATTCTTCTCAAGTGGATGGGACGTACGAGAAGAAGCTTAGGTCATTAGCTCAAGTGTACGTAGCTATCACGGAGGACTTAGGCTAGCCAGTAGTAGGTTGGTTAGTATTCCTTTTATTAAAGATTTCATTTGTCCAAACCAAAGAAAAAAAAAATCTATATCCAGCTGCGCTGGAGCCCATGGAATTTTACGTACCAAACATTTCTTCGAAAGTTTTGACTTTGTTGAGCACGTCGGCGGTGTTAGGATGCATTGGGAGGAGGAAACTGGAGGAGAGAAACCGTTTTCCTTGACTCAGAGGGACGCATCACGCATATAGTGACGGGTAGAATAATCAGCCACTTAAGGGTGCGTTTGGTTTCTTGGATGAGGCTGAGTGGGATGATCGTTCTCTGTCAGGTTGGACGGAATTATCCAAGTTTATAAAATATTCTTCGTAGATGTTGGATGGAGTTGTTCAGCTTTTTTTGGGTTGGATGAGCTCATCCTAGTTGCAATATAATTAGTGATAATTAACTTATTTTATTATTAGTTAGGATTTATTTATATAATATTATATTTGTTAAGTACTATTATATTTACTTTTATTTATTTAGCAAGACAACTATAGTATATTTAGTGATAATTAATATTTTTTTATTATTAATCATTTCTATATTAATATTAATAAATATTAGTATATTAGAATAATATATAATTATTGTATTACTTACTATAATTAACTGATTATGTTTATTCAGACACGTTCAACTAATCAAATAGAAAATGTGAACCGTCCCATCTAAACTATCAAACAATTAACATAGATTAATCCATTCACATAAAATATGGACGGGACGATCTCATCCACCTTTGTCCTTCAACGAAACGCTCATTTTCTTCTCCTTCTTCCCCTCAATAAATAAATAAATAAATGGCCAAGTCCATCATGCGTAAGTGTCACAGTACTACGATTTCTAACACATACAGTATACATGGGGTTGCAAGTATGTACTATCTATGGAATTATTAGTTAGTGGTAAAATTAACCAGGGAGTAATTAAGCTCCTAGAAGCTAGAGCATGCATGGTAATGTGTGTTTTCTTAATGGACCGGATTTGTTGCAGTCGTTCCTGCTTGGCGGCAGCGGAAATGGAGGACGACGACACAGCGGGAGAGCACAGCGGCCTCCTCACCACGCCCCCTCCTCTGCTTCCAACCTCGCGCCCATACCCTTCAGCTGCAATGGACACGAACAGAGTACAGTAACAATGATGCCGCCGTCCATGGCGCCATCACCGGCTTCCTCTTCCTTCCCACCACCACCATCGTCACCACCGAAGCGTCTTCGGTGTCCTGAGTACTTCCGTCACATCCACTCCGACCTGTCGCCGTGGCGAGATACGGGGATCACCCGCGAGGCGGTGGAGAGTGGCCAGCGACGGGCGGCGTTCCGTCTCGTGGTGGTGGGCGGCCGCGCCTTCGTCGAGACGTACCACCGCGTCTTCCAGACGCGGGACACGTTCACGCAGTGGGGCATCGCCCAGCTGCTGGCTCGCTACCCCGGCCGCGTCCCAGACCTCGACCTCATGTTCAACTGCGAGGACATGCCCGAGGTTCGCGCCGCCGACTACCCCGTCCCGTCCAAGGCGCCGCCGCTCTTCCGCTACTGCAAGGACGACTCCACCCTTGACATCGTCTTCCCCGACTGGTCCTTCTGGGGCTGGCCCGAGGTCAACATCCGACCCTGGGCGCAGCTGCTGGAGGAGATGGCCAACGAGACAAGCCGCCTGCCGTGGCCGGATAGGGAGCCCTACGCGTTCTGGAAGGGCAACCCCGGCGTGTCGGCGGCGCGGCAAGACCTCCTCCGGTGCAATCGTACGACCGATAAGAACGTCGAATGGAACGCGCGGGTGTTCCGGCAGGACTGGGGCGCCGCCATCCGCGCCGGGTTCAAGGACTCGAACCTGGCGAAGCAGTGCACGTACCGGTACAAGATCTTCGTGCAGGGGAGGTCGTGGTCGGTGAGCCAGAAGTACATCCTGGCCTGCGACTCGCCGGTGCTCCTGGTGGCCACGCCCTTCAAGGACTTCTTCACCCGGGGGCTCGTCGCCGGCAAGCACTACTGGCCCATCGACCCCGCACGCAAGTGCCCCGCCATCAAATTCGCCGTCGACTGGGGCAACGCGCACCCGGCGGCGGCGCAGAGGATGGCCGACGAGGGCAGCGGCTTCGCTCGCCACGACCTCAGCATGGACTACGTCTACGACTACATGCTGCACCTGCTCACCGAGTACGCCAAGCTGCTCCGGTACAAGCCCACCGTGCCGGAAAAGGCTGTCGAGCTCCGCCCCGAGGCCATCGCTTGTCCTGCCCGTGGACGGGAAAGGGAATTCAAATTCATGATGGAGTCCAGGGAGAGGTACGTGGCCGACTACGAGCCCTGCACGCTGCCGCCGCCCTTCACCGCTGACGAGCTCAAGGAGATGGCGCTCAGAGACAAGCAGGAACAAGCCAAAGTCAACAAGATGATGAACAGGGCACAGAAGAAGAAGAAACACAGATTATTATAGTAGTTAATTATAGTTGATCGATTAAGAACCCTCTTGACTGAGTTACAGATCACTAAGTATAGCAGAGCTGGAAATTTCTCTTATGTAGAGACTTGGTTGCACATGTAACAATGAAAGAGATGACATAAAAAGCATCAATTTTAAATTCACCGTCAAATAAGAAAACAAACCCTTCCGGTTTGGTTTCGTTTCTAAACCGCTCTGCACCATCCAAACCGACCAGCTAGCGTTTTTCAGCTCGCTGAATTTTCTCAAAACCGCTCGTTTTGATTTTTAAAAGTAAATTTCACAAAACTACTAATATTTATCTATATTATTACAAAACTATAGATTTAAGTTATAGTTTCAAAAAACTACAGATTCACTATAGTAATTTCAGCAACAAATGTATAGAACGTGTAGTTTTGTGATAAATTGAACATAACATCTGTAGTTTTGTGATAATTTAGATATAAAATATGTAGTTTTATGATAAATTAGATACAAAATTTGTAGAATCTTTAGTTTTGTGATAAATTAGATACAAAATCTGTAACTTTATGAAAATATAGCTTAAATCTACAGTTTTATGATAACATTAAAAAAATATATGTAGTTTTGTAAAATTTACTCGATTTTTAATTTTGAACATCCTCCGTCGTTTTTAATTTTTTTAAATTGACGTTTGACTATTCGTCTTATTCAAAAATTTTACAAAAGTAAAAAACTAAATAAAACAAGTTTAAGTACTTTAACAATAACTCATTTCACAATAAAATAAATAATATTTTTATAAATTTTTTTAATAAAATAAATAATTAAAAATAGATGTTTAAATTTTAAAAAATATTTATTTTGAGACGGAGAAAATAATACAGGTCAAGCTTACGGCGGTTTCGTAAAACGGTTCTGGGCCGGACCGGTATCATCGGTTTGTAAACCCTGTTCTACGGCCCACCACGGCAGACAATTACAGTTACAAATCAATCAATCAATCAATCGCTTCCCCCAAGGCGAGATCGGAATCGGATCTCACCCAAATCCAATTTCGATTCCAAGCAAAGAGCAAAGGAATCTCCAATCCATGGCGATCATTTACGCGCTGGTGGCGCGCGGCACTGTTGTGCTGGCCGAGTTCGCCGCCGTGTCAGGCAACGCCGGCGCCGTGGCCCGCCGCATCCTCGAGAAGCTGCCGCCGGATGCTGAGTCGCGCCTCTGCTTCGCGCAGGATCGCTACATCTTCCACGTCCTCCGGCCGGCTGACACCGGCATCACCTTCCTCTGCATGGCTAACGATACCTTCGGAAGTAAGCATCCCTTATCTGTTCATTCATGGCACTCCTTTTTTTTAATTTTTAAGGGAAGAATTACTAGTTTTTTTTTTTTTTTGAGGGGACGAGAAGACTCAAGCTGATAACTTTATGCAGGAAGAATCCCCTTTCTCTACTTGGAGGACATCCATATGAGATTCATGAAGAATTATGGCAGGGTCGCACATTCCGCTCTGGCTTACGCCATGAACGATGAGTTCTCCAGGGTACTCCATCAGCAGATGGAGTTCTTCTCAAGTAACCCCAGTGCCGACACACTCAACCGTCTTCGCGGAGAAGTCAGCGAGGCAAGTACCTGATTCATCAGACTGGAAAAAAGAAAAGAAAAACTCGCACTTTCTTTCCAACACCACTCATGTGTCCAACTCTTGCAGATTCACACGGTCATGGTCGACAACATTGAGAAAATCCTGGACAGAGGCGATCGCATCTCGCTTCTTGTGGACAAGACCTCCACCATGCAAGATAGCGCTTTTCACTTTCGCAAGCAGTCCAAGAGGCTCCGCAGAGCCCTCTGGATGAAGAATGTTAAGCTTCTGTAAGTGCATAATCTCACTGCTATCCTATCTTATCTGTGCTTTTTTTTTTTGTTTTGTGACAAATTCACTGCATTCTTGAAGAAGTTGAAACCTAAAGTTTCAACAGCTGATTAAAAGATGAAAAAAGCAGTTTACTCATTCTATCATTTTCTACATTGTGCATTTTGAATGGCAACTGCATCAATTATGGATCAGACATTCACTTGCAAACTAAAGCTTTCGTCGACTAAATTGTACTACGTACAATTTTAATCCACAATGCACACTTGAACAGCACTACCTTTGACTGCTGAGCTCCTTTACAGTTGTAATGGCCTTTCTTGATATGTTACCTAAATCATGACTAATTGCACTGGTTTCAGTTATGTTCTTAATTTTTTTCGTGTCAGTTTCTATTCGTCATATTCCACCACTAAACTTGACTATCTCTTGATTTCATTGCCTTGTTCAATCAAGTTAATATGATAAAATAGAAAAGTTCTAAGCAGAAGTAGTGATGTTATACATCTTAGTTGAAAAGAGCATTCAACAGGCACAACTGTAAATAGTAGTACATATAGTCTCGCGTTGAGTGGCATACTGAATGGAAGTTGTATGAAATTATAAACTGGGATGCCCTTTGTTTACCTACAATCGTCTGCGATCAAAAAGAAAAAAGTTACAATCTCTGTCATCGGCATCAGATCTAGGTTGCATTAGTTACCTACTTTGCAGCTATTGACTAGTTTCATTCATACTGAAGCTTTGTTGAATTGCTTGAAGAGATTTGTCAGCTTTTAATGTAGTTCTTATCATGCATTTTGTTGCAGAGCTGTATTGACAGTGGCCATAGTACTGGTACTCTACTTGATCATAGCTGCATTTTGTGGAGGCCTTTCCCTACCGTCGTGCAGATCATGAATGATGTGTCATGGTACCACATTTCGGAGCTTGCCATGGAACGATGCATGATGTGTTAAGATCTGTTCAGCACTTGTTATTCCCCTCAAAAAAGATGTTCTGTTCAGCACTTACTTGCCTCGAGAGGTGGAAATGATGCTTTGTAGTTTGGTGTTCAGTGAGGAGTTCGTTTTTTGCTGATAGGAGAGATGGTTTGTACAAGCTGAGATGAGCATGCACAGTATGTAGATTGTCTTTCCGGTACCTTAGCAGTTAGCAATAAACACGGTGGAGAGATGCTCTTTGCTGCTCTTTTCCTTTTGCTGTCGCTTTGTTTCGTGGATGTATCAGATCGCTTGCTGTACTTATCTTTCTGATGTCGTTGTACTTGTATGATGGGTTGATTGTCAATACCACTTGTCTAGCATGCTGCAACGAAGTTTGTACACTGTTCTGTCAAAAATGAAACTGTGTTGTATATATAATATAAAAATCTGCTGGATCATTGGTGTATTATGTTTTTTAAGAAAAAGAAAGTAAGATAAGGAAATGAAACAACACCATCCAGAATGAAGCTTTTGAATGTTCAAAATATTTTTTCATTTTGAAGATGAAATGTCCCCTTGAATTGCTCTTGATCATCAATGTCTAAAGATAAACAAATAAGCGCTCCATTCATATGATTAAGGTGCTGCAAAGGGCAAAGCAGTTGGAAAGAAGGGTAAGAGCAACCACTCATGGAGTCGTGGTACTCGTCGTCCTCGTCAAACCAGGCCGGCGGGCAACAGCACCACCACCACCATGTATCGTCCATCAAGGTGTAGCAGCAACACAATGACAACTACTTGTTCCATTAAAACTATCGAAAGAGAATAAACAAGCTCGTTGCCATCAAACTGCTCCGTGCGTTCAAGGTTATATATATTGCGATCAAGTGCCTACTCCAATCCACGCAAAGCAGTAGAAACACCAATCGAAGCACCACCAAGCAAATCATCAATTCAGCCGGCGAATTTACAGGAAACACGGACACCAGCAAGCCCACCGCCGTGGTGCACATGGAGGACGGCAAGTCGTCCTACGCCGCTGATCCAGCCAAAGGCGCCGCCGACACAAGCAGTGCGGTGCCTGGCAAGGCCGGAGACGGCCCCCCGCTCCTGCTGCGTTCTGGCGCCGATGGCTTCCGGCGCATCCTGGCCGTCATCGACTTCCTGCTCAGGGTGGCCGCCTTCGGCACCACTCTGGCCGCGGGCATCGCGACGGCCACGTCGGACGAGAGGCTGTCCGTGTTCACGCAGTTCATCCAGTTCCACGCAAGATTCGACGACTTCCCGGCATTCACGTACGGTTCTTTCATTTGTGTCCTTCCCTTGATTTTGTTATCCAACTAATCAATCAATAGTTGACTGACCGCTGCATCTGCAGGTTCTTTATGGTTGCGAACGCGATCGCTGCGGGTTACCTGGTGCTGTCGCTGCCCTTCTCCGCCGTGGGCATCCTCCGTCCCGCGGCCGCCGGCGTGCGTCTGTTCCTGCTCGTCTGCGACCTGGTGGTGATGCCGCTGCTGACGGGGTCCGGCGCTGCGGCGGCGGCCATCGTGTACGTGGCGCACTGGGGGAACCTGCGGGCCAGCTGGGTGCCCATCTGCATGCAGTTCCATGGCTTCTGCCAGCGAACCAGCAGCGCGGTCGTCGCCTCCTTCCTCGCCGTCGTCGTCTTCCTCGTCCTCGTCCTCATGGCAGCCGGCACCATCCGCAGGCGCTAGATCGATTCGTCGAGCTGGCAAGATCTTCGTCCACCTGCCATAAGTAACTAACGGCAGGCTATGTTTGCTCTGTTCTGTTGGATCGTGTGCGTCGATCTGGTTGAGAACTGCCAAGTCATGGAGTTCAAATTACTTGCAGCTTCGAGTGTGCAGTGTAATTCTAATTCAAGTGTGCATCACTCGCTCGCTCGCTCTTACGTGTCAATAAGTCCTGATTGTGCTCTTCAGATTACAGCAATCACAGGAGATAGAATAGAATACTGTGCTACATACTACAAAACATAGCAGAGTAATATTTCTCATTATGAAGATCACAGAAGAAAATTAATTAAGACGATTAATTTGTGGTGGTGGCGGCGGCCCTGGCCTTGCGGTAGTATGCCATTCCCCTGATGCCGTCGGGATCCATGGCGAAGTCGAGCAGGCGGTAGAAGCCGACGACTCGGGGCTCGGCGTAGAGCACGATGTTGGAGACGCCGTCGCGGCGGAGGTCCTGGACGAGGCGCTCCATGACGGCGCGGCCGAGGCCCAGGCCCTGGCACGACGGCTCGACCACCACGTCCCACACCACGGCGTTGAACACGCCGTCCCCGGCCGCACGCGCGAACGCCACCGGCCGGCCCCCCTCGGCCGCCGCCGACAGCCACACCACCCGGCTGTGCTCCAGCGCGCGTCGCAGGCGCTCCTCCTGCCGCCGCGGGAAGCCCACGCGCGAGAACACCTCGTTCAGGGCGCCGACGTCCAGGCCCTCGGCCGTGCGCCGCACGGCGAAGCCCCGGGACGCCAGCTCCGAGTCCGACACCGTCAGCTGCACGTCGCCGGTGTTGGCCGCGGCGCGAACAGAGCAGGTCTTGTTCTTGCTGCACAGCTGCAGCGGCTGCAGCTGCTGCTTCTTCTTGCAATTGCAGCAGGATATGAAGGAGGAGTTGAAGCTGAAAGAGTAGGTGGTGGGGTTCCTCCTGCAGCTCAAGCCGAAAGGCCGCGGCTGCTGCATCTGGTTCGCGCGCATGGCTACGGAAATCTTCTCATGAATGGCGGCGTGTTCGTTTCCAACTGTAGCAAGCGGAGGAGCTTCCAGCAGGAGGAAGATCCAGTGGCCTTGGATCACTTGCTTATCCTTACAAACGAACCGTCCTGGTCATCAGATTTAAGATGAAGGGCTCATCTCATGCAGTAAAAGTAACAGTCTGGAATACTATACTGTCAAAGAATTGTCGTCGGGACTGAATGGTTTACTTGCTCGCTCGGGTAAAAAAAAATTGCCCTAAATACGGAATTCCGAATCAAACAGCAACTGAAAAAAATAAAAATAGCGAGAGCGAGTTGAGAAACGCAGAATTTTTATGCCCTTGCAGCTTGCAGCCCAGCCCACGAACCGTCTCTGCTGCGGCTGCTGCAGGTTCCCAGAAAATGGGCTGCAATTTTGAAATGAGTTTCACTCGGTTCTTTTACCAGAACTGGTGTTCCCTGTCATTCTATCTGATCAAAGATGTATTCCAAATGACCAGCCCGATATGCGATCAGACTCCATGGAGAAGACTGTTTGGATGCAGAACAAAGCAACTTTTCTCTGAAAACTTCAGGGTCTGTTTTCTTTCTATACCTGTTAGTAGCTCCCAACGTTCTAAACTTGTTACTATATGGTATTGCCTGATTGGTAGCGAAAATATTCAAGGATTAATTGGGCTATCCCCGGATGGAACTGTAGCTTGCACGATGGAAGGGGTCCGTCCAGCAACTAACACATGTAGGTTGTCTTCTATGTACCCCATGTACTAACAGACAGACAGATTACAATATTGATGATAAACCGCAGCCTAAGTTGGATCACCTTGATTTGGTTGGGTTAATGGTTCAACTGTCCATGCACCCATGCAACAGACAGGGCACATGCATTTGCATAATTCAGTCTGCATGCATGATAATATTTGCGCTTTGGTAGTACTCTAACTGCACTAGTTAATGTTAAGGACGCCATGTGAACTCGGTCGCCACTGTTCCATGGTGGAGTATGTAGCACAACAGCTACTGATTACGATGTGTAGCCCTCTTACTAGTACTACCAGTTATACTCTTCTGCTCTTCTGGTAGTCAGCAAACGTAGCATGTTCCTGTTAGAAGCGGCAGCAGCAGACAGCGTTACAACTGTATGTGGTCCTTTCCACGAACTGCTCACCCTTGTGCAACTCCCAAATCTTCTTACTGTGGAGTACACTAGACTTTGATCGAAAGCATTGAAGACTGTCACAGATTTCCTGCCACAAGAACCACAGCACACAGGAGATGAATGAGTCCCCCCTGCCTTGATTTGAAGGTGGGAGCACTAAATTTGATCTCGTGTTTAGACAGACTTTCGTAAATGCTGCAGACAGGAGTGGCTTGGGATGGAGGAGAATCTGAAGCACAAACAGCCTACCAGCAGCAAGCAAACAAGTCCAAGTTTGCTCACCACATGCCCTGCCCCTTGCCCCCCTTCCTGCCTGCCTGCCAAAAACTAAGATCACTTGCAGGCCATATATGAATCCAAGCAAACCTGAAACATGACAGATGGATGGATGTGAAGCTTATTACTATTCTTCAATTAAGATCAGATGCAAAATGACTTCACTCCGCTATTCTCTGCTATCTGAATATAATTTGTTAAATCATCTTTTATATTGCATCCGGCTTCCAACATATTACAGATCAGAAGAATGTGAAGTCATTCTAGTATGTGCTTGGACTAATTGGATGGATTGATAGACGGCGCACATTGATTCCTGCACATATGGATCTTGCTTGAGATTCAAGAACCAGTCAGCTCCACGTGGATGTCGTCCGACAAACCAAGGGTGAAGCAGCTCAACGAACGAGAAACAAACAAACAAACTAGTACTACTCTGTTTCACTCTCTCTAAAGTCTAAATGATTTCTATTATTATATTAAGAGGACAGCAGCCGCCCTGCATATGCTCCATCTCTAGGTAACCTACCCTCTTCTTTTCAGTTCATTGAGTTTTTCTCTGTCTTTTTTCATGCAATACACGCAAGCTTTGTGGTTTTGTTATATTAAGGAGGAGTATTTTACAGCTTGCTCCAAATATATAAAAGCTCCACAACGGACCCTTCATTGTTTTCCAACGGCTCTACTCTACTCTGAGTCTTGTCTTTGTCTTCTTCCCTAGCTAGCTAGCTAGGAGCTAGCCCCTCCATTCCTGCCCCAAGCACAAGCTCCTTCTCTAGCAGCTGCATGCATGCCATGGTGAAGAAGCAGCAGCTTGGTGGCCTCATCACCTCTCTCTTCTCCAAGGAAGTGTCGCGGTGCCCTTCCGCCTCTTCAGCCTCCTCGTCCTCCTCTTCGTCCTCGGCGTGGCAATGGGCTTCATGCGGCCAGCCAAGGACGCTCTCATTCAGGCAGGAGCAGCAGCAGCAGGAGGTCCATCATGGGCACCAGCTGACGATGCCGAAGCAGGCTTACAAAACCATGAACTCCGCCTACTCCGTCGACTACTCCAGCTTCTCGACGGCGTCTGAGGAGGAGAGTTCCCGCCTGCAGCTGGTGGACGCCTTTGATCATGAAGTTGAGGCTGAGGCCGTCATCTGCGCGCTGCGCTCCGACCGCCTCTTGTTCGAGCCTGCCGATGCGTCCTCCTCCTCCTGCGTCATCACTAATAAGCACCACTCGTTCTTCAGCAAGAAGGAGAAGGCCAATTTGGAGGACGACGACGACCACTGCCTCCCCCGTAGTCAGAAGAAGCAGGTGGCGTTCGATGGCGCGACGGCGATGTCTGTGGAGTCGCAGAACCCGTACCGCGACTTCCGTGAGTCGATGGAGGCGATGGTGATGAGCCACGGCAGCGTCAAGGACTGGCGGTGGCTGGAGGAGATGCTGGGGTGGTACCTCCAGGCCAACGGCAAGAGCACGCACGGCCTCATCGTCGGAGCCTTCGTGGACTTGCTCGTCTCCCTCACCAGCAACTCCACCTCGCCGGGGTCTTCCTCCGCCAGCGACGACTGCTCCTCCTCTTCTTTGTTGTAATCAAAGAAAACATGGGAAAAGAGTGTTCGCATCTGTCTGCGACAGTACGTAATGCAGATTGCCGATCCATCCATCCATCCATCGATCCTTCGTGCAGCATATATCAGCCATCAGTACTTGCTCTATCAATCAGTAGTGACCCCGACCCATATATCATCATCTATTAGCAGTTTAGTGCCCTTTTTAAGAGTTCGTGGGCTGAAATGCTTGTTTGAAATTCGGGCCATTTCATACAATTTCTTGTAGTAGTATCTTACTATATGAATCCTTTGAAATCCAGTAAATTAATCAAATGCATGAGATGAATCCAAGGAAAATTGTAAAATTTGATTTGAGGTAATCCTAGCTATATCTACCTAACAATGCGTGAAATATATGATAAGAGTTGGGTGGGTGAGAAAATTGAAAGGATCGGACGCCAATGCATGGCACGGAACATGGTCAGAACCAGACCCTGCATCGATCCCGTCGGGTAGAACGATCCCGGCCGCAACTCGCCGGTGTCTTGTCTTGCAGTTAGGGATGTAAGTTTCCTAATTTTTGGATCAGTGGGTCGGCGCAAAACTTTTTAAAATGAATTGACTTCTCTCTCCATCTTATATTATATTAGTGAGAAAAATAAAATGAACTAGAGGTTTGATTAGGTACCCACTTTCATCCTACTTGCAGTCCATCTTCGGGTGGGGGCCTGGCAGCGTCAACACCCAGAGCTTGAGCTTGGTGCGCGATTCGACGATCTTGACGGCGATGGAAAATGTTGCATTCTCATGATGAGAAGGTATAGAGAGATAACAGTGGCAGAGGAGAGAAACAAGGACTCAGAACCCAGCTTAATTACTTGCATGCATGCAGAGGAAAGAGCTAGAGCAGAGAGTGATCATGAAAGGCGGAGCAAGATAGCGGTGGGAGCGAGCGAAGTGACTGTGGATTATTCTCGCCTTTTTGTTTGTTGATGACTTGGACATTAACCATGTTTTAAATTAATTTCCTTGTGTTTGTTGGGCCTCCTCAACAAGCACAAGTAAACAAACAACAGCTTCTTGACTTGTTGTGTTGGAGCGCACACACCTGTCTACGTCTTTGTCACAGAATGAGATCACCTGCCGAACTGCCTTACACTCTCTGATGTGTGGGCCATCCATGGATCCATGTCCCATGCGCTAGCTATGGGCAATGAGTTGCAATTTGGCAGTGAATTTGCTTTCCGGTGTTACAAGGTAGAGTAACAAGATGCCAATTAAGATCCACGTAGATGGAGGGCAATGTTAGGGTTGTAAGTGGGCATTGCCCACGAACTCATATTTAATTTAAATTTTGCAAGTATCCCGTTAATAACCACAAAATTTAAATTAATTTGATCATTGCGGGTACCCGCTTGCATCCCTTCCTTAGACAGTGCTGATCAAGCTCCTTGCTAGTGCAGTACTAGCCTCATGTACAACGACGTCCCAACCGCAAGCACAACCCCTAACTTTTATCGCCCTTTGTCGATGGCCTGTCCACCACAACACACCAGCAGCAACTGCTCTCCACATCAACAACACCAGCGGTAGCAGCTAGCTTCTCAACAATTTGACCTACCTCGACTACAAGTACTAGACAATTCTTCTCTGAATATCCAGGTCTCTTTATTTGGTGGATACATCTGCTGGAAACTAACCTGCTACTCGCTCCGTTCACATATATAAGTCATTCTAGCTTTCAAAATTTGTTCCTCAATATATATCATTACTATTTCTCAATACACTTATCTCTTTTTTCAATACATTTTTTCTTTTCTCAATAAATCTTTATCTCTATATCTTTCCTCCTCATTTTCTGCGTACAATATTTTTTTATTTTTTCTTAATTTCTGTGCCTATAAAAGTGAACCAAGAAAGTAGTTGTTTTCTTCCATGATCCCATCCATTCAAATCATAGTATCATAGTATATAACTAACACAAAAATGATAACAAACTAAAAATGTCAAATTATTAATGACTCCCATATTACATCTCCCTATTTAATTAGAGGAAATAAATCCTATATATACCAAATTATTGGGCTCAGCTTCTGTGGCGGCCTGAAATGAATGATGATCGCCCTGAGCATCCAAGAAGAAATTGAAAAGAAGATTAATAATTTGTAATAACTCAGACCGTCAGACGTCTACAGCGCATGCTGCTGGCCGCTGGAACTTGAAGTAACCCTGGCCCCCGCCGGCGTTAGTACCGTAGCTCCCCTGTCCGTCGTTGACGGTGAGCAGCGCCGGGCACCTGACCCTGAGGTTGTAGTGGCTTGTGATGAACGCCCCGGCTTTCCAGCGGATGGATGCCACGACGCGGACGGTGACGAGAAGGTACCCCGCCGTCTCGTCCTGCGTCAGCGCCTCGGCGAGGTACTGCGGCAGCGGCACGTTGGCGGCGGAGAGGAACGGCGACCAGACAGAGGCGTCGAGGTGGCCCTGGTACGCCACGGGGAGCGCCGTGGGCACCGTGATCTGCATGCCGCGGTACTCGGCGAACACGTCGGCGCGGTCGTAGTAGATGCCCACGCGCTCGTTGGGGTTGCGCGACGCCAGCGTCGCCTGCATCGTGACGGTGAGGTACGAGGACGAGCTCACGTTGATGCACACGATGGACACGTCGTTGAGGTAGAACCGGGGCTTGCTGGGACGGAGCACGAGCCACACGATCAGCGCGATGAGGAGCACAAGAAGGATGATGACCACCAAGGCGGCGCAGCAACGCCGGTAGAGGCGCTGCCGCTCGCAGTCCTTGTGCTGGTCGCAGTACTTGATCGACATGGCTGATGCCTTCAGCCTTGCCTGATGGGTTTGCCGGGCGAGTTTGTTCACTTGTTGCTTTGTTGGGGTAGAGAGAGAGTGAGTGGGGATGGGTGCCCTGGTTTATAAGCCACCCGCTGGTAGTGCAAGTGCTAATAATAAGTTCATTAAGAAGAAGAAGAGGAGGATGGACCGTCAGTGGCAAGTAAGCGAGAGTCAACAAGTCCGGTAGCAGGGTAAAGGTGACTCAACAAGCATGCATGATGTTATCTAGCGTTAAGATCTTGAAAAGCCTTCGTCGTTCCTTGCACTGAACAATGCTTGCATTGTGCAAAATTGTTGAGACATCTTCTGTTAACTGGCTAAAAGATGTTCTCCATCCTGTATAACTGATCAAGGACATCTTCTTATGGCCAAATGCTAGTAAAGTTTCTGATCGAAAGAATAAGCTAGGCACCAGCCCTGCATATATTGTTCAAGAGTGGAAGAGCAATACTACAAATTAATTAAGTTGATGACCCATACATACAGTGTCTTGATTGTGATGGCACATCAGTAAGAAGAAGCTCGGGGGAGTGGCGGAAGGTAGGGTGTCCATATCAGGTAGCGTCAGTCTTTTTCAGAGCAGTCGGTTTCCACACCAATCAATATTGAGTATTGTTTTCTTAATTTACATTCTTTCATAATAAATTCTATGCCTCTATGTACTTATTTTCTGTGCAATACCTCTATGTACCATTAGTTTTCTATCAACATCGTCTCAGTGCTTTTTCGAGCCAAACAGTTGAAAACATCACATTTGCAGCAAATCAACACTACCATATCTCCTACTACTACAGTACCAGCTAGCTCGTCTGAAGAATGAGAAGGTTCAGCATCAGACTTCAGTGGCGTGCTCTAGTGAATTCATTGGAATCGAATCCCCAGCGATTTGATTCGGTCTACCCCTCGTCGCAACTAATTATAATGGAGGAAATCGGTGGAGGCACTTTTTGTTGTCAAGCTACTACGAAGCTTTTGAAAAGCTTGCACCACTAAAAACTTTGCAATTGAAACTGAATGAATGCCTACTGTACTAATTGATTCTTCCGGAAGACGAAAGGATCACTGGCTGGCTTTTCATCACGAATGACGAACAGTTTAATCGATCGGGAGGCAGATTTAGAAAGCAGGGATCCCAACAATGATCGAAAAGAAAGTGGACCTGACAAAATACTACAAGATGAACTTGCAGAGGCATGTCGAGGAGAGGGACGCACCCCGCTTTGGAGGTGATGATGCGTCAGATTATGGGCCTCTTTTAATAGAGCTTTCAACTTTTAATTATTTTTTTCAGTTTTCAGCCTCTTAGTTTATTTCAAACAATCACTTCACAGAATCAGACAAAAATTATTTCTCGTGTAAAACAGTGTTTGACAGAGCTTTCTAAATTCTGACTGAAAAAACAGCTGAAAGCTCTATCAAAGGGCCCTATATGAAATATCCTTCATTCTTTTAATTGGCCTTTGCACCAACCACATTTGTAACGTTAACATCATGACAACATATGGATTCAATTTAAATTACCACGCGTATATTTATGCTACATATGTCCGATCTATTTCTTGTACCGCCACTGCTGAGTTGAGAATAGAAGAAAACTTGTGGAATCAAAGTTCCCTTCCTTTTCTAGGAATCAACAGGAGATAGCTAAGTTACTAATGAGATCCCACATGACAGCATCTGCATCAAATAAAACGAATGGCAAATATATAACTTTTATTTTGGAAGGACGATAAAAAATGTCATTATCGGCCAACAAGACCTCTCCATACAAATATGAATGCAGGTAGCATCTCAAAAAGTAAAATAAAACACAGGCGTGAGGGTCCGCATGAAGCAAAAGGATAAAAAGATCTCTCTTTTGTTCTATCCTTCCTGTGCTCAGTTTCAGCTTCAACAACACAAACATTCCAGCCGGGTGCTGTTCCATATACAGGCATTCTATACTGTACATCAATGCACGCAGCCAAGTAGCCAAGGCATACAAACCCATACAAAATTGACACTCTTAACCGTATCCCAGCTGGTACAATTGTGATATACCCAGATAAGAATAAGATTAAAAAAAAAAAAAGAAGGGATAGACATTCCCTAGCACTCAGATTTCTTCTGCATTTTTGCTTTAGAACGTCGGTTTCTCCCCTTTTGTGCCTGTTGAAATTAAAATTCAAATCTGGGTTTTCAAAAAGAGGAAAAGAAGAGGGAAATAACAGTTCAAACTTTATTTTCTTGTAAGCGACCTTACTCTCATACAAACTGTGGACTGATTCAACAAATGCAACAAATATTAGGGGAACATACCTGAACATGTTGTAAGATGTTTCTAAGTTCTATGTTTATCTCTTCAAAAGTCGGACGCATAGAAGGATCTTCATTCCAGCACCGTTGAATAAGTGACGACAATCTTGGGTGCACGCTTGCAGGGATGTCCAAGCGCAATCCCTGTGGCAAGAGGAGCAATGTGTAATCAAAAGGGGGGGAAAAAGTGTACCTTAACTTATCAGAAGTTTCTAAAAACACTGCAAATGATACCAACATTACTGGTAACTATTTTTGACAAATGACATGGGTTATCACTGCCCAGTTTCAGAATCAGATTTAGGTTTCAAAAACAATGTAGTTTTCCCTTGTGATCAATTTTCTCAGAAAAGGAAAAAGGCATCATGGATGGGTGTCTTTTCTATGTGCTTTTAAAATCAGTATCAAAAAAGAAATCCATTCAGGAAATGGATGGCTAATATCACTAACAGATACGTACCTGCCTAACTCCTAACGCAGCTTGCAAGGGCGTCATGTTATCATATGGTACCTACAGAAGAAGTGAGATGCCAAAATATCTTCATTAAACAAAACAATATTTGTTCAAACGACCAGGAATAACCTCAGGCTGCAGTCAGCTTCAGGACCTACCTTTGAAGTTACCAATTCCCATAGAACAATAGCAAAACTGAATACATCTGCTTTGTAATCATAAGGCTTATGATTAATTATCTGTCAAGACATTTGACTCTTGTGAGCAAACTCTGCAAAGATACTTTCAAGGCGGTAGCATTTTATAAGGGGGAAAAGGGACTGTTTTGTCTATGTGGATAATCCAAAGCTGGACCTCAGACATACAGAGACAAAATGAGACAGTCTCTCTGCATCAAAAAAAAAGAGAGAGAGAGAGAGAGAGAGAGAGAGTGTTTTGTTTATAATTTTGCCAGAGACATACCTTTTTCCTTTGAAATACGTAAATGTAGATTTTAAAATTACATCATCATTTAAGACACCGGTGAAGGTATGGATACTGAATGTCAGGAAGTTTAGAGCTGCTTTTATATAGCGAAAGAGTCCAAACAAACTGTTAAGTTGGATATCTAGGCAATGAGTTATGGAGGAAAGGGTTCCTCTTCGTACTGTTCTGGGAAGAGTCACGATCTTGACAAGTAGATTTCAAATAAAGTTTGGCGGCCTTATCATTACACCGATACAATGCACCAAGCAGCCTGTAACACTTTTGTGAACAGACAAGATTGGGCAGAACTTTTGGCAAATTGGGTAAAAGTAAGCACTATTATTTTAGATGAATAATATAGTACTAGACAGAATGAAAAACTTTCATAAACAATACCATACTGATGAAAAAGTACAACCATACCTCTGGTGCCATCCATCGGTAGGTTCCAGTTTCAGCAGTCATTTGTCCCTCCTGACTTCCAAGTCGCGCCACACCAAAGTCTGCAATTTTTACAACCTATTTCCAGAAGA
Source organism: Zoysia matrella (assembly GCA_001602295.1). Taxonomy (NCBI): domain Eukaryota; kingdom Viridiplantae; phylum Streptophyta; class Magnoliopsida; order Poales; family Poaceae; genus Zoysia; species Zoysia matrella. The sequence goes on from BCLG01003925.1 coordinate 21,766, forward strand.
AGATCTACAAGTTAACAGCTAGGAAGGTCAGCCGAATGCCACACCCTTTACTTAATTTAGTCTTGTAATATAAGATGATCAAATGATCAGGTCCCTGCTGAAAAGCAGGGGTTCCTTTTTGCCTAGATATTTGTGAAGTTTACAAAAGATTTCTTGGAATTCTAAATCATATCCCTTGGAAGTACTATTAATCATGCCATTGCTAGCCTGCTAGAAGTTGATCGTCAATCTATAGGTGTCTAGATAAAGCAGCTCCATCTGACTGAAAACGAAGTGCAATACTATGAGAATTACTGATAACCTTTGTCTATTTTGCAGATTTAGTAAAGTATATTATGCCGGAATCAGAAAATGGGAACTGAGAACCAATGGCTACAAGATACTGAAATAGTTTGCATACTTGATCATAGCCTATCAGAAGATTTGCAGTCTTCAAATCTCTGTGGATTATATTCTTCTGGTGTAGATAATCCACTCCTTTTGAGATACTGATAGCAATTTTTAGAATTGTAAGAAGTTCCAGAAAATTATTTTGCTTGTGAAGAAAGTCGTATAGATTCCCTCCAGGCATGTATTCTGAAAGGAACAGAACCATTCACAAAAAATGGTGAGGCCATAAATGCATTATAATCTGCATCTGAGCTATTAATCATAGTGCATAACTCACTCAATTCACAAATACTGAACATGAGTCTAAGACACGAAACAGCATTCAAATATTGGGCTGGTACAGTGTAACAAAAATTAGAAACACCTGGATGATAAAAAGTAGCCCAGTGCACGTAGCTCCTGCTTGCGCAAGGTCCGGGGAAGGGTCCGACCACTTTGGGTCTTTTGTACGCAGCCTTTCCCTGCATTTCTACAAGAGGCAGTTTCTAGAAACACCTGGATGATGACTCCATAATTTGTCGTTTGCTCCATTCCCTAATATGTAAGCATATTATATTTTATATGCTGAGGTGTGAATACAAGATAATGTCACCAGTTGTTCACAGTGCATTACAATGTATCACTAGTTGTTCGCAATGCATTACCAGATAATATTACTTTGTATCACCATCATTTGAGCTTTTACAATGGTTAGCCAGTCAATGCCATTCAATAAGCAAATTCATCGATGATACCTGTTACAATGCAATAGTCTGGATGCCTTGTGCATGCCCCATAAAATTGAAGAATATTTTCATGATTAACTTTCCTGGAGAAAAGATACTTTGCATTAGTTAAAGCAAAATGGCGCTAAGTTATTCAGCCAAGTGAATGCTTGCCTTAGAATAAGTACTTCCTGAAGGAACTCTAATTTTGAAGTATTGCTGAGATTTTCAATTCTCAGAATCTTTATAGCAACATCAAGACCATCATAAGTTCCTCGATATCTGTGAACAAAAAATACGAAAAAGTAGTGGTAATTAACTTTTTTATGACTTTGCAGCAGTAAACCACCAATAATAGGGTAAAACACATGGCAATTTGGCATCTGGCCTCATGGCAATTAAAACTCCCTTGTCAACAAACACCGGAACACATGGATGAATCCTATAGAGGCTAGGCGTGGGCACACCAGCAAGGAAAGCAGTGATGTGACAAAATGGGTAGCACATTTTTCAATAGATGAATGCTATCAGATAGTTCTTACAGGTCTGCAGAAGATCCAGAAGCAATCTTTACCCCTTTTGTTAGCTTGCTCATGTCAATTTCAGAATCTCCAACCTTTTGTTGGAGATCCAGAATTTTCTCTGACGTCGATGAAGTTGTTGAATTAGACTGTGATGCCTACATATAACATAGAAATAACTTAATTTCGAGAGAGAAAAATGTTAACTATGATGTCCTAACTGCAATAGACTGATATGCATATCACCAATTTTTCTCTGACAAGTGATCCAAAATAAGCATACAGATGGCTCATTCATGACTTAATAGGGAAATTAAATCTACACAACGTATAAAAGGGCAGCCCGTTCAACTAGCTCTAGCTTGCGCAGGGTCCAGAGAAGGATCCGACCACTTTGGGTCTTTTGCACGTAGCTTTTCCCTACATTTCTGTAAGAGGTTGTTCTGGGTCTCAAACTCATGACCCATGGTCACAAGGCAACAGCTTTAACACTTCGCCAAGGCTCCCCTTCCTACACAACAACATATATGCTGAAAATAATAGGGCATCATACATTTTTCTTTTCTAATGTCTCCTTAATCTTCTCTATCAACTCGTCTGTTTCCTGCATGAACAATTGCACAGTAAGTGTCATTTTTCTCATAACCGTTGCAAATAAAAGGTATGCCATAACAAATATTGATGACGGTTTACTAAAAATTTATGTCGTAACAGATATCAATATCAGTTGCTGTAGTATATCGATAGATATCTTTCATGCATTCTAGGACTCATAGAGCCATATTTTAAATGCAAATTTTTTCATAATGCCATAAACAGTACAACAGTAAAAATCTGCATTCTTAAAATTTACCTCCATCTCCCAGCCATCAACAACAAAAATGTCTAGACAAAAGCCATCACTTGTGGAGTAAATGTGAGCTTCGCGAATATTCAAGTTGACCTCAGATAGCAATGAGGTTAGCTGTTGAACAATCATATGCACAAGTTTGACGTATTAAAAGAGAAAGGCAAGCTACACAAATTTGGAAGGTAGGTAAAGTAAGTTTGACATTACCTTGGTTAGTAGCTTTTGCTTGTCAAGGGAAGAGAAAATGATCTCATGGAGTAGGAGAGTTTTTAAATCGCCCCTGCAGGAAACTCATAACCATTTTGAACAAAGGTCACGAACTGAATTGAAGAGGATGATTTTTGAAGGGAGGACAAAACAAGGCATGTAGCTCCAAATTCTCCTACATCTCTCTCTCTCTCTCTCTCTCTCTCTCTCTCTCTCTCTCTCTCATTTTAGAAAAAAGTGAAAAGCAGCATCCTTTGAGTCCCAGAAGAGGCAATCATATGAGTACCTAGAGGAGATAGTCATGGAATCATTGCCGTCCACCGCCTTTCTCCTCTCCAAACTGAGGTCCTCCATGAGCTTTTCACATGGCTCTTCAAGCTCTTGACTGCCGCCATCATAACCCGCCCGAACTGTAATGCTCTGCTTATCAAGGAAAATTAACACAATCAATCCGTCCGAACTGTCATTTCTTGTCTCCTTCGCTTTTCAGAGAGGAGAAAAGGGGGTATCTTTATTTCTTGATAACAATCAGCAAGCTCACGGCATCCCAGATGAATCGATCAGAGTTCTGCACCTTGATAAATCGCGCGTGGAAGACGGGTCTCTTTGAAGGGTCAGCGCACTCGTCGAGGATCCCCCAGTGCAGCAGGACGTCGTCGGCCTTCTCGTCGACGTCGTGGTCGACCAGGTACCTCCGTGGCAGCCTCTGGAGGTGGAGACAGAGGCGACTCTCGAAAAATGGGTCCGCAAGCGTCTGCTCGTGCGTTCCAGCCCGGCGCAAGCGCCCGAGGGTCCTCCCCAGCACCTCCCCCCGAAACTCCGCATCCATGTCCTGCGACAACAGGGAGCTCTCGCCCGTGTCCTTCTCCCAGTCCTGCAGCTCCTCCCCAGCTCGCGCCAGCGGTGGGGGAGGGGACATCGGAATCTCCTTACTTTTTTGACGCTTGCGGCCGGCGGGGGATGAGATATTTCCTCCTCGTTCGGATAGGCTCAGGCTATCATATATACAAAGGCTCCGGCCGGCAAGGCAGCGCCGATTGGATTGGAGAAGGCGGCGGCGGCGGCCATGGAACGCGGTGCAGTCTGACCGGACGAACAAGTGGAGTAGAAATCAAATTAATCTCTCTTATTTGAATTTTGTTATCCGAATGGATTTTACTTTGGAGACACCCCAAATTTGAACAAAGCTCCACTGTTATAACACTGTATGGAACGAAGGAATTGTGTGGAAAAAAATGAAAAAAATAATTTAATGGGAAAAATCCTATGCATGATTATTGGAACAAAGCATTGCTTTAATATGAATTTTGGAGGATGGAAATTTTCCTTCACATTTTGGGGCAAAGACCTCTCTGCCAGTTCAAAATTCTCAGTTACAGAATGTTCCTTGGAGTTCAGCAGCTCTTGCTTCTCGGAGACAAGGAGCAGCCCTGACAAGAATGGACCAGGGTTTGAAAACTCTTTACAGCTTTATGAAATCATAAAAAAATGGGTCAATAAACCGATAAAACCTCTCAATTTTAATAAAAATAATATTCCGATCAGTGGGTTTTCGAACCCTGAAATGGATAGTCTTAGGAGAGGCCTCTCACCTCTGGTTCTCCGCAACAAAGAGCCAAGGTGGCACGAGCAGCTGCAATGTTGGTGCCTCCAGTGACTTCCGCGGTCGGGTGGCTGAATTCTGTTTTAACAACTTCCAGTTGATAGCTGCCCCAAAGCTATATGCTGTTTCCGCTGAATGTTCACAGCAAGCCCAGCAGCCAACTCAACCTTCGTGTTCGGCTTCAAATTACAACTGTAGCTTTATTTATGATTCTAAAAGAAATAATTGGAATGAAAACCGTGGAAAGGATTCATTTGACATTTCAATTATCATACCGTCATATATGCAAAATCATGTACAATTATAAATCAGTAATCTTCATACCCTCTTTCTGAAGAACTTTAAACAACTCCTAAACTCTATAAAACCTTCGAAACCGTACAACAGGGAATTTCTAAACATGGGATCCTATGTTAATCAAGCAGCCGTCTAAATCCTAGAAAGAGATGGCTACCAACAGCAGCAGATGTCTTGAAATCCAACATTCTCAGCCCTGATGAATAATAAGTTGTTGGTATGTGCAATACAAAAATCAGCAAAGACAACTTTTCATTGAATAGAGATGTAGTATCAGCGAATCCTGATCCCCAACTGCTCAGAAGATGAAGTTCAGGCGGCACTACTATCTAACATGCACTAATCTCAACTAACGAGGTCTGAGTTCTGATAACAGCAATTTCCGTATCTGAAATTGGTGTCCAATATCTGACATCCAGCTCATCATCACTGAGTTCATCTGTCCGGTGCCTTGAGGTCTTTAGGGTGTCAAGACCCATCTCTAGATCATCCTCAACCTTGGCTCGTGGATAGTGGGGTGCATTGTCCTCCTGTATGTGGGAGTCACTAATCTGTGGCAGCACGCCCTCAGGTTCTTCTTGAACAAAAGCTCTTAAGTTGATCATAGAAGGCTTCCTTTTTGTGCACCAGAACTCTTGGCAGTTGTGCATGCAACCACGGTCAAAGACGTTGGGTTGGTTGTTGTACTTGATATTCTCATATGTTGTCTTCAGAAACGAAAATATAAATTTAGTACTATAAAATAAATTGTTGCTGTTCGCCGCTGTAGTTCAGTAATTCACTAATACTAGTACATATTAACAAATCATGTTATGTCTTCCAAACTCTGGATAAATTTGAAATTTCCATCCATATTTGTGGTACTCATTTGATTTCAAAATTATAAAGCTAAACATATATGGAGCTTATGTGCATTTTATTTTCCAGAGCTTTAGGCATTACACCTCGATATTGACTTGCAGGGCTAACCTTGTTTGTTGCAATAAGGTACGAATGGAACCCAGTGAGACCACCAACGAACCAAAAGCAAATGAAACAATATGCCATTACTGCCATTGATGCTGGAGACTCTTTAATGGCCTTCCACACTGAATGATGACCCCTGCTCATGAGAATCCTGATGTGCAATGCACACATTGCACATACATAGACACACAGGATTGCAGCTGAAGAAACAAAACAGAAGAAGTAGCGGTAGTTTCGCTGCAAATGAAAAGGGAATGCAGGTAAGCCTAAGCTTATATAGTTCTATTTAAAGGAATATCGGTCAGGCTGTTAAACAGAAAGAATCCATGACTCATTGAAGATGAATAAAGAAATCAACATACTGACCTCTCCAATACATTGACCAACCCAAGGGCAGTGATGATCAAAGCGCTCAACACAGTTATCACATTTGGAACAGTGAGAGCAACGGGGAGGGCGGTATATCATGCAAGTTTCACAGTATTTCATCCTCACAGGCACACCATTGACAATAACCTCTTTTACTCGAGGAAACTGAAGAGTATGTGGAGCTGAAGCATCATGAGAGAACTCTTCCACAGGTGGGCGTGAATTCCGTGGTATAATACCTGGATCTTGAGATGAGGTAAGAAAGAGCAGTAACAGTACCTAAAAAGAGGATTTTACAGAGTAGGATGATTATGGTGATGTTTATTGAAAAAAAAGAAGCATGAAATAACTATGGGGAAAGACAAAATCACACAAGCTTTAGAGCGGAAACGTAACATTCAGAGAGCACTTACTGAATGGACCCATTATCATGCTTGAGCAGATTATAAACATAGTAAAGACTGCTCATAGATCAATTTGCATAAAGTATGAATGTCACAAGTCTAGGCACATAAATATACACGAACTGAGTATTTCTTAGCGTTTAAAAGGATCATCAACACAGAGAAAAGAAAGCTCAAAGTATCAACAAATGCTCCAAACAGAAAAACTAAGTAAAGAACAATGTTTTATATGCTTAGTTGCTTGATCAGAGGCACATAATTAGAATCGCAATTCTAATGATGCAGCATTTATTGTATCAGACAAAGCTAAAAATAGTCTCAGAAGGCTCCTTTCAGCCCCATATTGATGCCAAATAATAACAAGTCACCTAGCAAAATCTATATGTTTTTTTTTCTCGAATATGCAGGAGCAAAATCTACAGTGTGTGGACTATAATTGCAGTAGAGTTGTGAAATGAACACGAAGCCATTTTTATTTCTTTTTAATACTAAAGCTCCTGGAGAGTATAAAATTTTCAGGGTAATATGACTAGGAACTATTACATCATATGTCTTTATAATCATACTGGGAAATTTGTTCAACTGAAAGGAATGAAAACGTGATATTAGGGGTGGCAACAAGGCATGCAGGAACCGCAACATAACTTTGAAGTAAATAGGCAAAGAAAGTTACTCACATAAATTGTAAGGCCTATGGTAACAGCAATAATTGCATACCCTGCATTATATGCAGGAAAGATATGTATGAGATGCCTCGCCACAAAGGCGCAGAAGACGACAACAGGGATCGCGATTAGGGAGAAAGTTAGCAGAGTAGCCTTGGCATCTGGTCCAAAGATCAACCTTCCACCACACAAGATTATCTGAACAAAGAGAGGGAGATTACTGAAGCATCCAGTAGCCAACTTCTTCAAACTAAGTTTACTTATCAGCAGCATCAATGAACAGACTAGAAATGCATTCACAACTTCTTAAAATTCAAATATACTACCGGTATAACATCTTAACTTGTTGTACAGAAGCCTGATCTCTGAATTAATAATAAATAAAGAATGCTAAAAATTATCATCCTAAAATAGTAGAAAGACAAGAATATCTTAAGAGATCAATTAATAAAGTAAATAAAGTGTTGTACCACAAGTCTTGTGCATTGTCTTCAAGGAAGATTACTTCTATTAGATTAGCACTAAGAACAGACACAAGATGGTGAGCACTTCAACGAATATCCTAGTACTAGGGAAACAACAAGGTTATCATTGACATTGGCATTGGCTCCTGAGCTCCGAATCTACTATCAATAGTTTATTCATCAGGCTCGGTAACAAAATAAAATTACAAACATAGATACATGAATGAAAGAACTATTTTTGCGAATGACAGAAATTAAGTACAAACAATTAGGATTATGTAGACATGATACAAGAGGTGCAAATCAATTTATTAGACGAAGGGAAACCCCTGTCTCCTCCTCTTCGGCATCAGAGCAGAACAGAACAAAATCACATGGACATGACGACAACAGATCAAGTCAACGAGCAGAGACGAAACTGGAACAGTAAACAATACCGAGAACTACCGAGCAATGCTAGCCGATGGCTTAAAAGCGCGAACTTTAAGAAGAGAAGGATGGGAAACCGGGGAGAGACAGATGGAAGGGGGATGCAATCTCACGTTTTTGCCCTTCCAGGCTTGGTACAGCCGACGCTGCTCCGTGGCCATGGCCGCCGGCGTCAGAGCAGCAAACCCCTCCCTTCCTCGTCTAAGGGCACATGAAGAAGAGGAGGGCACGGAAGCGGGATGCCATCTCCGGTGACGGACTGACGTGTTTTGTACTAGAATCAACGAGCGACCTCAGTTAGGCTGTCTGGTCTGGTAACCCCAAAATCATGGATTTGCTTTGGAGGAGAAGGCATATTCCAATCCTCTCCCCTCCTCTTTTCTTGAGCATGCGTCTCTTCCCTGCTGTTCCTACACTCTGTCTCTGTATTTTTTTTAATAATAATTTCTCCACGTTTTTTCCTTTATTACTTATTTTTTATATAAAAGGAAATCCCGCGCATGATCAATAATGTGCACGAAATTTGCCTTTTTTTCACTTTCTGGGTCCAGAGAATGCAGAGTTGTCGAGAGAGAGAACAGAACATTGGTCTAAAGTTCATTTTCTCTTCTTTTGACGAGAACAACATTGGTCGCTGCGTGGATCTCCAAAACTAGCATATGATCTTTATCCTTTTCACATAAGAACATGCAACAGCAAAACTTCCTTCCACTACACGTAAATACAACTCGTTGAAGGAACATAGTTAAAATGGAGTATATTCTTTTGAGAAAGGGTGTGCAAAGAACAGTCATCTAGGAGTAGATTGGAATATGTGTTCCATGTGATGCTATTCTCCAGTTGATAAGCATCACGACTGATTCACCTAACAAAACATATATTCTCAAACACATATTAAATTGGAATGAAATCAAATCTACGCATTACAGTGACAAATATACAGCTCGGCTCAAGCCAAATGTCATCAAGGCTCCAAATCAGATAAAATCAAATCAAATTTGTCCCCATCAAGATGTTACAAATGCCTGCAACAGAAGCCAAAGGCTCGCCTAAACGCTACTCTGAAAAGGTTTTGCTCTTACGAGAGGAATGGCAGAACCAGAGAAACCAGTCCGAGGAAGAAACTCCATTGCAAGCGTAGATGAGACCGGGGCATTGCCGCACTGGAGTCGCCGCCTGCTCCTGAGCCACTGCTGCCAGGCTTGGATTTTGACGGTGGTGGCGGTGGTGGTATCACGCAGGTCCCGAATGCTGAATTGGCCTGAACCAGAGTACCAACACAAAATTAGTATATGCAGTTAACAAATGCAGTCACGCCAATGAGAAATGCCAAAGGCACTTACCTTGCAATACGCAATGTTGTCACACCCGCACACCATATGACCATTTGCCATATCCGTAGCCAATGGAGCTCCTCCACCATCACTCCTCTGTGCCATCCAAACGCCAGAGTTAATTAATCTCAAGGCAAGACCATGACCATAAAAATTGCATTCAGGTTCAGATGCTTCGGCGTAACAGTTCCCATAGATGTCGCCATACCATGTAGAAATCAACAGCAATGTAGTTGGGCCACCGATTGCCCGAAACACCATGGCAGGTTTTCAGCATGCTGACAAGTGGAGCTGAATTATTCGTGCAAGCACCGGCTGGGTTTGGGTCAGTGGTGAAGAAGTTCATCAGAACAAGCGACTGGCTTTTGGAATCCATGGGCGGAGACTCTGTGCGGTTGGGACATTTACCATCCACCATACCTTCATTTCCATCTGCACATGTAAAATAAAATTGTTTTAATAAATAGTCCTATAAGAATCAGAACTTTGCATGATAATGTAACAAATCATGTACTGAAGCTTTACATTGGTTTTCCACGACATAGTTCCACTCATATGCGATTTCCTCACTTGCTTCCTTTGATTTTTTCGATGTGAAGACTACAAGACGCTGGTTCTGGCTGATCATGTCCTTAAGCAAGGGCCAGTTGCCACCGTTCTTTGGCATCTTTGCCACTGGAAACCAATACTTCATAAGGCCAGAAGCTTTAAATACTTTTGGCAAGGACCCTAAAGCAGTGTAGTCTTCCAGGAAAATTGTGATTACTTCTGATGGATTTGCTTCAAGGAATGCCTGGATTTCTTTTAAAACGTTGATGGCTGGTTGCTGCCACTCCCCCCCCCCCCCCCCCCCCAAAAAAAAAAGAAAAAAAAAAGAGGAGGATAAATGTCAGAGCTACAAGACAAAGGTATATTTTTCATGACAGAAGAAGAAAATGTTTAGATGGTAGTCTTACAAAAGCAGTGAAATTGTAGCAAGTCCCGCCAAATGAGTGGCACAGCCATACATCGTTATTGAAGTCGTAGGTGTCAAGCATCAAGCCTCTAACACCATTCTGCACATAATGATGTGTTGTCTACATGGTTAGCATTTTGAAGTAACATACAATGGTGGAAAGGGCGAGTAGTTAACCAGAAAAAATATTTAATAACCACAAAATGGATTGTATTTCCATTTGGTAAGCAACTCACAACTGGATTGTTATTTGAAATGAACCGTGTATTTTATGAAATGAAAATGCAATCCCTTTTGCAGTTATTAATTATACCACAGCAGAAGAGGAATGCGGCTTCATGTGCTACACATGACCTTTTGGAATTTAGCTTCACTTATTACTTCGAGGTGAATGTCACTCTCAAACATGAATAGCAGTACTACTAGCTTTTGTCTCCAGGACATGGCAACAAGCCAATGCAATATCGTTGCTATTAAATCTGAAAATCCAGACAATAAACTGCAAGGACAATCGGTAGGATGGCATGATAACATATGGAAGTGTGTGCCTTATGTTTCATTAAGAACAAAGCACATGATACCTTCACAGCACATTGCCTGAACTGAGGCTTGTTTGAGAACACGAAGCAACCAAACTAGCAACTAATGATGGTATCATCTTTTCATTTGAAACAGCGAGTGCCACCCTGGTTTCATGAGGTAGGTAGAGCCCAAAGACAAATCCATAAAGGAGATACCATTCCTAACATCATATCATTCCCAACATGTTATTAGCAGTTATTAGCAGTTTAGGTGTCTCTATTATTATTGGCTGTGCTCCCTGCGACTGTACGAGGAAAATTGAAGTCAAATAGTAACTGGATTGCTCTCTAATCACTTCTATCGTTTTGTTGTATCTTTGAGGGTAGTATATACTTTAGGGAAAGCGCTTTTGAAAAATGAAATCATGTCAAAGGTGGTAGTGCCAGGGATATGAGCATGGCTGCAATCAACCTTTAGATATACCATTAAGCGACCACCATGGATGTTTTGGGATTTGTGCACTAATTTAATGTCAGTGCCATACCTACAAGAATCTCTGTAAGGTGGCAACTAGGCAAAGCAAGCCTTCAGGGTCACACAAAACATGGCTACTTTAGTTGTTGAGGGCTAAATGCCACTCTATGCATTATTGGCATTGGAGAATTGTTTCTAAAAAATAAATATCCCACAATACATGGACACATGATTCATCCATAGAATAGTTCAGCGAATAAACTGAAAAAAAGGCTACTGATCTGAGAAAGCATCTTAATTTGAAGACAAGCGTGGCACGGGCATGGAGGATAGTATTTCAGACGCAGTAAAAATATTCCAATAGCATGTGTATAGTGTCAAAAGCTGTTTCTTTTGTGTGGTAGCAGTAGAAAGAAAATTTCTGACGCATTTTACGTTGCTCGTGGCAGGCAGTACTGGTGAATGATGAGAGTTTACGGGAAAGGCGAGGACGCACGTTACGGTGGGCCCGGGTGACAGTGGCAGAGGCCCAGGCAGGCGCGGCCGAAGGCTGACACGGCGGCCCCACCAGCACCCAACCGCTACGCCGGCGCCCGGCGGCGGCGCCCTAGTCGGACGGTACGGCATGAAAGGAAAGAACCTACCTTGAGCTGCGCGGTGATGGTATCCTCCTGGTTGGTCGGGGTGACGATGGTGACGCCGGTGGCGGAGGGGGCGCCGGAGAGGGCGAAGGAATTGTGTGTGGTGAGCCAAGAGTAGTTGTTGAACGGCAGCCCGGTGCCCTGCAGTCAGCCGGTCAGTCGGTGACCTTGCTTGGATTGAGATGTGTACGACGAGGAGGAGGAGGGCATTGACAATGGCGTACATGCGTGGCGGGGTCGACGGGCTTGGCGCGCGTGCAGATTCTGGAACCAGCGTCGCCGCAGGCGCTGCAGTGCAGGCCCTGCGCGCCGCAGCCGCCATCTTTGGAGCAAGTGTCCCCCACCTGCGCCGCAATCGCCGGCGCGAACAGCACGGTGGCGACGGCCGCCAAGAGGAGCAGCCGGGCCATGGACGGGACGCGATGAAACTTTACCGTTCCAGCTAGGAGTACTTGGTTAGGTCCAAGGACTTGTTCTTTGCTAGTACTTGGGACGAGATGAGGAAGACGAAGAATGGCGGCTGGCTAAATGATAGGACTAATGAAGGAGGGAGGGGGTGATTAGAATTTAGAGAAGTAGATTAAATGATTGATTAATGTATAGTTTGTTGGCCAACAGATTATTGTAATTTAATCAAACATCTGTCCGTCTTCGGTTTGGAAGTCTGAACTTGCAACAGCAGCCATTTCAACGCGTGATTGAGAGACGGTCAGCCACCGGCAGCAGTCACCAACTCTCCCGCCTCCTCTCCCCCTTCGTTTCTTCAACCTACACGTCTGCCTTCCTGGTCCCTTCCATGTCTTAAAAATACTTCTACAGCTAAGTAGACACCTGTCTGTATGTACAGCATCTGTCTTCCTTCCAGAACCTAATAATCTTCAAATGTTCTCAGCAGACTTGTGTCATCCTGATTGACAGAACCAACACCCAGGCTTGTGCCAGGTCATATGATCACGGCAGAACAGATCACGCAAAACGCGTACTACAATTTACCAACTCAAGACCATTCTCCACTGGCCTGAAAGTCACATATATACAGTATATCAGAGTCGCATCCAAATAAATATAAGCATATGCCCCTGGAACCGTTCCAAATAAATACAAACAGCACAATACAGTCTGCTTCACACTTCAGGTCTCGATGCTAACTGCAATTGAGATTCCTTACAATTATGTACGCTATTTACACAACCGGCTCAAGCTTACTCCACGCATTGCAACTTACAGGCTTTCACCTGGAAACAGCAACTCACATGGCAAGTTTCCAAGGTTTTCCAATACCTCATATCGGCTTCCAGACACTAAGCACCTCTTGGAACATCTCCAGCATCAGCTCACGGTCAGCATGGTGGAAGAAGCTGTGGATTTCATCCCTCACATCGTATATTTTTCCAAACACAAACAGGTAGGTTAAGCACCCTTTCTTCAGCCTCTCCAGCTGATACAGCCACGCTACGTGAAGCCTCTCCAGGACATTGCTAGAGTTTATATCCTCCAGCAGGCTCTCCTCACAGCAGTTTTTGATGTCAATGATGCCATACTTATTTGCTGCAGCAAGGAGCGAGAGCCGGTGCTTCCAGAACTGGTCATGCTTTATGGTCCCGTAAATGAAGCCAAGCAGAGCGGAACAAGATTCCATGCACATGTCGTTTATGTTGATTGTTGATGATTCCTTTTCCTTGAGGTCATGCACGAACATGCTCTCAAAGACAGGAGAACATGCTGCGAGAATCGCCTTGTGGGCCTTGAGGACACCGTCGGTCGTGGTGATGGTCACATCAGAATGGATAGACTCTGTGAGCATGCGGGACAGACACCCCAGGGTGCTCTTACTAGCAATGTTCTGCAACATGCCTTCACTAGGCCAAATAGATGAAGATGATTCCGTAGCCTGTGAGCATATTGGATGATGTCAGCACATAATTAAAACCAGGCAGATGTTCTAAAACTTGCACTTCCAATGATCTATCTTCCAGTTCATGGAAGTTTCCATAAAATGGTCATATAGATGTTCTAGAAAAGAAAGATAAAGTTCTATGAAAGTAACAGGAATTAAAAAAAAAATGCTGGTACTTACATTGTTTGTTGCTATCCTTAGGTCCAAAAACTCAACATCGATGATAAAACGACCATGGGGCATTGCATCAACTTGCCAGACAAAGTCCTCACTGCTTCGGAGAAGGTGCTCAAGCACTACACATCATAAAAGAAAGAGAGTAAGAACTAAGAATAATGAAAGTTCACAGAGACTGTACATAAAAACAAAAAGTCCAAAGAGACTCAGAGAGATCAGAATAATAGTCCACTAATGTTTTCACAACATAAAGGAGACTAGAGAATAAAATAAGAACTGAATGGCATACATTTAACAGTGAAACCATCAGGCTCTTTGTGCTGTATAAAATTTTGACATCACAGTTATTTTTTTTTTTCCAAAACAATTGTCCCAGTGACTTTTGCTGGTAACAAAAACGGTCCAATTTACCCAGGCTAGGTCTGCCAGATAAAGTGGAATACAAACATTTCATGGAGGATGCAACTATACATGTGCAACCAACATCACAACATTATCATCGTATTTTCTGGGTGAAAAGGTGCCTCATCAGTCATCATTGCTGAGTGATTGTCAAAGCTAATAACTTGCATATGGGAAAACATTTTTCTACTACTAGGCATCATCAGAATGATAGCTTAATCAAGGAGCTATTGCAGAGTCACTCTATAACAGGTAATATATCACACAGACTTGTATCAGGAGAGGAAAGGTTGCATCTTTACCGATCGGGAATGCATAAATAGTTACCGGGGGAGACAGACGAGCGTCGCGGCGGTCCGGCCCACGAGACGCGGAGCACAAAGCGCGCGAACGGCGGCTGCTCCTTGGCCACCCGGCCGGGCTCCGGGAAGAGGCGGACGGATATGGACCTGCTCTTCTCCACGGACAGGTACCTGCAGTAATTTAATTTCTACCATCAATCGGAGCTGAGATTCCAGTTCCGCGGATTTGTGATTTGGAATTGGAGGATTACCAGTTCCAGATGCCGAGCTTGAAAGGGTCCGAGCGGCGGTAGGAGCAGGGGCCGAAGGTGTCGATGCGCCACTGCGCCAGCCGGGAGATGGTATCCACGCGGGAATCCGGCCCGCTGGCGCTTAGGCCGCCGCCGCCGCAGATGCTCATGCTGCCCTCTCTCTCTCTCTCTCTCTCCCCCTCACTCTGAAGAAGTCTGAAGTCTGAACTACTATTTCCTCGTCCCCTTGTTTATCGCCTACCCATGCCGCCCCAATCACATGATTTGTTCCGTCAAAATTAAAAAGTTCACATGATTTGTGCAAATTTGATACTAGTTTATCTCTAGCATGCTAAAGAAATCATGTCCTGACAATTGTATCTCAAATTTGCACATAAACGTTTTGATACTGTGCAATGTAAAAACTTTGGCCAATATTTAATGGTAAGAACTGAAAAAACTCTTATTCTGACGAAATGTCGCCCATGGGCCTGGTACTGCTTCTGGCCCAACGTTTTTCTCTAGAAAAGTACTATATTTATTTACGAATTTCATGATTATTCTAATAATGTGAACCAAAGGTATTTTGGTGATTTATTTATATTGTAGGGAGAGGCATCAAGAAATAATTTAAATTATTCTATGCGCATCAATGGAACAAATACAGTTATTTAAGCAAGTGCAAGAGTATCGAGAAGATCCAAATACATCGTTGGATGAACGACCGCGTGCTATCATTGCAGCGTCAGTTGAATTGTTGCTGTTGATTTCAACTTGTTGATTGACAGTGAAAGCTTCGACCAGATAAATTTTTAGGCCGAAAATGATCCAAACGCGTTTATGTAGGAATACCACATACGTGGACATAGGGATACTCCTCTCCTACATATTCTCATTCTAGAAATTAATCAAACAATGCATTGTATCAAACATAAACAAATCATTCTCTGTTTTTTTTTTGTACAGAAACAAGTGCATTCCATAACAAGGAAAAATCATATATACTTTATAGGCAATTTGCTCGAGTCGTGGTTAATACATGATTAATGGCATGGATCAGATTTCATTATTGTTCTTGGAAGAAGAGGGAGATGCCGGAGGCTGATGGAAATTAAGCTGCGAGGACGGCAGCAGGCTGCTCAACAGGTTCCAATCCACCGCCGACTCCGCAGCAGATTGGTCGTAGCTCTGGCCGACGGCGGCGGGGCTCTGGATAAGCGTCGGCATGTCGGCGATGAGTTGCATCTGTAGCTTGGACTCTGCCAATAAGCTGTGATCATTAGGCGCCGGAGCGCGCATGAGTAGCCGATGAACATGTTGTGCGTTGTTATCAGGACTGAAGTCGTAGTAGTAGCTTCCGGGCATGTTGCCGTAGCCGGAGTAGCCGCCCCTCTGCTGCTGGCTGGGAATCGGCTTCTGGAACGCGCGGCACACGACCCATCCTTCCTCGTGCGCGGGCGCGTGCTCGTTGGACTGGAGCCGGTACTCGTGTATGATCCAGTCGGTCTTGCGGCCGTTGGGCGCGCGGCCGCGGTAGAAGACGAGCGTCTTCCTCATCCCGACGACACCGATGGCGCCTGGCCTCGAGGAAGACGACGTCGACAGCACGGGCTTGTCCCTTCCGGTGGCCTTCCAGAAGCCGGCGGCGGTGGCGCGGTTGGTGCGCGTGCCGCTTGGGTACTTGCGGTCCTTGTAGCTGAAGAAGTAGTACTCCGTGGGCTCCTCCTCGTGCGCGCCGGCACCCGCACCGGCGTAGTAGCCGCACCTGTCTGCAATGATCACGGTTTCATCTTGTTCAGTATGATGCTTAAGTTGCAAGAGATCGATCGAATTCGATCAAGGAGTAACGTTGGAGATCCCATGGCTCGATCCTGTAGAGATCGACGTCGCGGATGATGTCGAGGTCGATCTTCTGGGAGGCCACCTTTCTGGCGAGGTAGTAGCCGACGAGCTCCTCCTCCGTGGGGTGGAACCTGAACCCGGGCGGCACGCATGGAGCCTGCTGCTGCTGCTGCTGATCCATCGCTGACCGCGGTCTGCTGGTCGATCTTCTTCTTCTTAATTTCTGCTCCAAGTCTGACTACAGTTTTAGTTTCAACACTACTGGGGATGGAATGGATGGAGGGACCAGAGGCCGAGAGAAATGCTCCTAGAAACAGCTAGAATCCATGACGGTGAACAAGGTACGTAGACCTAATGGTTCAGTAGTTGCGCCATACTTAAAAAGCCGTACAGAAGCATATGATATTGGTACTATTTGAACGAGAGGATGACCGCTACTTCGCTAGTAGGTACCTAGTACAGTACAGTTAACGTGTTTTGATTTTGCAGAAGACATGCATGCCTGAAACTCTCTCTCTCTCTCTCTCTCTCTCTCTCTCTGTGTGCTAGCTTGTGGTGTACCAAAGTCGGAAGTACACACCACAGATCGATTGCAACACGGATTCTGCAGCAGCTTGATTAGTTCGTGTGTGGAGGAGGGTACGTGTACGTTTGTGATGAAGAACACTACAGGAAAAGCTACCACCAGCCTTTCAGAGAGGAAAGGAAGGTAGAGTATACCCCGTTGCTTGGAGTGCACTTCAGGGCTACTCTCACTCGCGTCCACCCGATCGACCAGCTAGTCTTCGTTCGTTCTAGCCAGTACAGATTATGCTGCCGCCACTCTGTCTACTCTCTCATGCATGCGCGCACATACGCACAAGCAAGCTTGGCCACACATGCATATACACTAAGCCGCACAATGCATGGTAGATGAAGTAAGTCTTCCTAAAAACTATAAGTAGCTCAATCACATAACTATTGTATAAGCTGGACATAGCAACTATAGTAGTAATTAACCAATATTTATTGCATGCATATATATATATATATATATATATATATATATATATATATATATATATATATATATATATATATAGCCAGAAAGATCACAGTCCATGGAAGAGATGTACCGTACCTTTGATGTTGTATGAGCTAATTAGCAGGAGCTCATAATTAACAATGAGTATATATCTAGGGATGATTCTCTAGCGCTCCTCGCGCATGTAAAACTCCTTTTCTCCTTATAATGAAATAGCCGGAATCGATCCGGGTCTTTCGAAAAGAAAAATATCTAGGGATGATGAGTTTGCAAGAACAACCTAATTAATTAAGCTGCAAGCTGATGCGGGGGGCCTATTTATAGAGACATATAGATGGGTTAAACCAGCTAGCTACATCGGCTTGATGTAAATAAAGATCTATAGTTATCTACTTGTTGCGAGCCAAGGCATACAAAAAGTGCGCGTGTAGAATGATAGATTGTCTCTGCAGTAAGTCTAAGATTCTAGAGACCGAAAGAGACACACGACAGAGATGGATCGATTAGTCGGTTAATACTTGTAATAATTAAGTAATCCTCAAGCGACCACCACCATCCCACTAGCTAACTACTGAAAGGGACTCCGATCCCTGAGAACAAACAAGTTCAGCTACCAGCTCCGTCCAGAGATCTCGTGTGATACTGATCGATCATCATCTCCATATCCTCGAAAAGTTCAAAACACATAATGAATTAGTCTTCGTTTTGCATGGTGTTGCAAAATGCATTTTCACAACCCTGCTTTGTACATACGGTTCACTTCTATCAGCAATATATATATATATATACCTAAAGTTGCTACAAATGTCAACAAATAGCAGCGATGGAGATTTAATTATACGTGTATAATTTTTCTGTAGAGCTTTGTATATAAACATTATTGCTTATACATGGAGAAATTATCTAGACAAGTTGATACACGCGCAGACCAAAAAGAATATTAGTTGCGATCGATACTTGGAACAGACGCGAGATGCATTGCCTTCAGCTGCTCTGCTAGTTTCGTTACTTGTTAGATGAGGTCTCGCTTGGACGGTGGGGCCACCACTGTCTGAGATCATCCTACAAGATTACCAGATTATCATGGTCTTGCTTGCTATTCTTGTATGTTCTACTAGTTTTTTTTTTGCCCCCCACTTTTTAGTGCGGTTGTCATTGTCTAAACTGGTGAATGCAATGCTTCTACTCAATTCATCGTCCATCGGATAAGGTAAATAAAATGAAAGCATGAATTTGTTCCCTCCCTTTGAACCAGTCATTCTGTGGTATGTACAGGTTCAGGCCTCCTTTGAACACAGATTTCACAAGAATTGTACAAGAATCAGTTTAATTTCACAGAAGAAATATAAGACTTCGAATTCTTTTCCCCACTATCCAAAGAGGGCCTTAGCAGAATTAGCAAAAGAGATCAGGAAAAAAGTACGGCTGGTAGCTGAATAAGAAACAAAGTGGAAATCAAAGGCAACTCAGTAGGATAAAAGTTGATCAAATTCAGGTGTTAAACAAAAATTCTTCTAGTAATGAACAATCATAAGTTTCTGAACCAGAGCAGTTCCAAGTTTCGGCATATATAGGAAGAAGCTACAATACAAATTGTCATTACAAACTCGCATAGTTACTTCCCAAAGAAATCATATACCACAACATAGCAAGGTCATCATAGATAGGTAACCAGAAACTCGAGCAAAACTGATATTCAAATTTTAAATACAACTACCTAAACTGACATCATTCTGGAAACATGGCACTATTCTCAGTTAGATTCATCATGGCAAGAAAGTGACTTCCCCACTGACCACCAAAATACATAGACACGGCTTAAGATCAATCCTGCTTATTGCGAGCCTGGCGAGCGCGATGCCTGAGCTCTGCTCTTTTCCACCTTACGATCAGCATGCACAGTGTCACAAGAGTATTCACCTACACCACAAGCAAAGGTCAGTCACCAATAATGAACCAGATGAATGGCCAAAAGGATGGGAGAACAGTGATTACCAGGATAAGGATTGTTATCAAAAGAAGGGGACCAGACCACACGACTGAAATGAAGAGACCTTGGGGATCAAAGTAATTTTGGCTAGAGAAGCTCTTCCAATTTTGTCCTAAGAAAGTGTTTATTCTCTCAGCTAGAAATACACCAGAAACTGCATCAAAAAGAGCAGAACAGATAAATATAAACACAGCCTATATTATAAACAAGTTAGATGCATTATTGAACAAAACTAATGCATGTCATCTACATGTATAAGATTAGTTACACACACATGTTTACCGTATCTTTGGTGCAAAATCTAGGGACAATCAATGTAACTTTACTAAGTTAATATTTTTATAGTTACAAACATTGATCAATTTTTCACATTTCTATGCAGTTGCATAACATAATCTGTAGGAAAGTGGTAAGCTGCTGGACATTCCAAACTATAATATTAATTGCATTAGAAGAGATAAGGATAATGAAAATTGATGAATGTGTACATGTCAAGGATAGTATAAAATAATGGTGATATGAATGTAAAGTGGAAAGAAACGATAATGATAACAAATTAAACTTACATGTTAATGCTGACAGGACAAGCTGGAAGTTGATGTTTCTCCTCGAGATGATGGTTACTAGAAGCAGAATTGCATGAAACGATAGCATGCTGATCAACCAAGGCTCCTGCAGAGATAAACAATGTAAACTAGATTGGCCTCAGATAGAGAAAAAAAACACGTCATGATCAGAATAAAAATGATAAGAGAGGATTCAGCATGAAGCACACAAGAACAGCACATGTCCACAGTTATAACCAAGCCATATATATGTTACCAAGTCCTCAGCAGACTGGCAACAAGTTTGCCCTATTAACAGTTTGCTTTCCTAATGGGTAAACCTTACACATCATGCTCTTTTCCCTGTGAAACTAAAAGAAGCAGAAGCATCAAGTCATCATTGGGCATCAGTTATATAGTTTCTAATGCATCTGTGCCACCGGATTGCAGGATCATGATGTTATGGTATTGAGGAATGCCATGTTTCATTATTGACTGATTCGAAAAGTAAACCGACTAGAGATTCCCATTACAGATCCACGCAAACATAATAATAGAAACAATCATTGAGATTGAATGAAAGGATCCGACGTACCTTCCAGTCGACGGCGTGGAAGAATCCGAGGAAGGAGTCCACGGCGGGGGCGAAACCGGTGCGGAGTTCGGTGGAGACGCGGCCGAAAAGCTCGGCGACCACATCGGCGTGCTCGTTGAGCGCCGAGCGCACCTCCTCCATGGCACGCCCGACCGCCGACGCCTCGGCCATCTAGATCTCTTCCCTTTCTTGGCTGCCCTGCCCCCGCTTCGATCTGACGCCTGATGGAGTGATGGGTGCGGGCAGATGCAGCAGCAGCTTTAGTCCGGGTGGAAATGGAGGAAAGAAGGGAATTGTGGCTCGCAGTTCTCTTGAAATGGGCTGGGCCAGTCAAAAAAGAAATGGGCTGGGCCCTAGTGGGAATTGTAAATGTACCGATGGCAACTATAGTATTTTTCTTGGATTGATGAACTCAACGGTAAACTTATATTTTTAGAATCAATATAAAAATACTTTCATAATATGTAAAATATTTATTTTTAAATTGTTAGAATTTAAATAAATTATTGATTAAATATGATCTTGACCAAATTTAGAAATTTTTTTTTTTGGAATGAAGGGAGTAGCGCTTCCATGAACGGAGGAGAAAAAAGCCAGATAATTTATCTTGCGTTCTGACAGGGAGGGACCACTCCACCTCTGTTTCACTTCGGAAAGAATTCCCCGCTCCGCCGCTCCTCCTTCCCTCCCCTCCGAACCAAGGGCAAAGGCTCGTCGTCGCCGCTCCGGCGGCGGTTTCCTCAGTTGCTCTCGCCCACAGGCCACATCCGGCCGAAAATCCCCTGCAACCCCAGCCCACAATCCTCTCTTCCTCTTCGGAATCCTCTGCTAAGTCTTCTTCTCTGCCTCCTCGCAACCCAGTGAGCACACTCCGATCTCGCCGCCGTTTTCTCTGCTACGGACGCCCTAGCTGCCCACTGAAAGATGGCCTCCGAGGGCACCGCCAGCCGCCGCCCGCCCCTGGCGCCGCCTCCCAAGCGACGAGCTGCCTCGGAGGACCACCAGCTGTCCGACGTCCTCACCTACAAGCGCCGCCGTGGAAAGTCCAACTCCACCTCCGGTTCCGACCCTAACACAACGGTACGCATTGTCCCC